>MU225287.1:803432-814342 GCA_018584345.1 Thuja plicata | reverse complement strand
TTTCTTGATCTCAGAGAATTCACTGTCAGATAGTGCACTTATAAGGGCTTCTTTGGCAACTGCATTAGCTGTGAATGTATCCTTTTGTTTACTAGTAGCATCATCTCTTGAGAGGTATTTTAGAGAGATAATAACAACTTCTAATTGTGTGGCTATCTCAAAGATGTCAAAACCAACACACTGCAGATGTGTTATCATTTTGTTCTTCTAATCCAAATAATTCTCTCCATCAAACTTAGGACTCTCTTTTCTGAAGTATGCCATTTGATCTACCTTAATCTGTTAGGATTTCTCTTCAAGGCACTTGGATTTGATACCAATTGTTAGAATAGTCCCAAAGGATAACTAAGAGGGGGGGTGAATCAGTTATCAACTAATTAAATTATTTTCTCTTATTAATTCTAGAATACAATAAAGTACATGCACATTCAGATAACACAATAGACAACACCACAATTTGGTTACGAGGAAACCAAATGGTAAAAACCCCGATGGGTATTAACACCCACAATGAACTATACTTGTTTATAATAATCCCTGTTAGAAGATCTTGCAACCCTGTTAGGATTTTTTCTTTACAATGCAATAATTATAGTTACCTGGTTAAGGGTCTGACCCTGTTAGGAATCTTTTACAAATAACCCTGTTAAGGGTGAGGACTCACTGTCCAAAAGCTCACTGCTTCAATGGTGAAGGCTACAACCTTCTATAGAATAGATATGCACTATATCTAATGATGAACTATAGAGTAGACCCGATGTCTTGATCGGTTCCAATGTATTGTAATCTTTCACTTCTTCTTCACATAGATCCTTGATGAATGAAACACAACTGATATTCTTCTCTGTACTTTTTTTGTCTCTTATCTTCTCATTCACACTTAGTGTTTCACAAATGAACTAATATAAGTATCTTCCTCAAAGTATGAGATCATGGGACCTATTAATAAAATATTTATAACATCCTTGTCGGCTTAAGTAATCATGCAAGCATAATTACAACCGTGTAATATAAACTGAATAGACGTAATGCTTCACAAAGTCGGCCTCACCAAATTAACTCCAACATTGCAATCTTGTTGAAACATGTTTGGCGCCTTCAGATAACTATCTTCAACTCATAATTAAACTTGAATATGCACATGCATATCCTGAAGATAGGCACAACTCAAGAACTAATGCAATATGTCAACTCTATACAGACAAACTCCAGAAACTATAACTGTCATTAACAGAATTACATAACACAACTGAAACTTCATATCTAAGTCTGCGTGTATGAACAAAACATAAACAACATGTCTACAACATGAATATAATTGTGCAAGGCTTAATAGGATCATTCTGATAAGTACATATAGAACACTATTGTATATTATATGTTGTCATCAATGATAAACATACAATCAACTAGCTGCCAGAAGTAAATCTCCAACAAATCCATGTTGGATAGAGGTGGGGGAACCAAACTTAGATGTATAAGGTTCATGAATGGATTGGATAGGTTCGATGGGATTTTTTGGAGGACTAGGATCATGTGGAGGATTAGGCTCATGAGGGGGATTGGAAGGGATAATAGGATATGGAGATGGATTGGGATCATGACATGAAGCTAAAGGGGTACTTTTATCTTGACCTTGTGGGGGATTTTGTGGTGGAATGGAGGGATGAGTGGATATTGAGATGGAATGGGATCATGCAATGGGGTTCAGGGGATGAAATCATGAGATGGAGTACAATTTGATCTTGACATGCAGGGGGATTAGTAGATTGAATACATGGAATATCTTCATGAAGTGGAGGGTAAGTGGATGTTAATTATTGACATGGAGGGGAATCATTAATGGGTGGAATGCAATGGATTTCTTGATCTTGATTAGGAATGAGATTATAAGATGGGTTAAGGAGGATAAGTGGATATTGATATGGAAGGTTGGGACATGTAGACACCTAAAATTGTCCATTCACACTTTAATATTAATTCTTCTTAATATTTTTCCTTAACATTATAGTTAATTTTAATTAATTAACTATATTGTTATATTCCTCTATTTATTTAATTTAATTTAATTTAATTTAATAAATTCATTTTCTCTTTGAATTTAAATTTTATTTAAATATTATAATATATTAAATTAAATTTAATATAGTATCCCTCCATTTCTTAATATAAAATAAATTGTATTTATTTTATTCCTCCACTAGCCTAATGTTCTTCTCAACTTGGATTAAATTAAAATAATTTTAATTTAATCCTCTTTTCACTTTTTCCTGATCTTTCTTTTTACTAAATATTCCTCTAATCTTGATTAAAGGTGGATTACCTCTAATCATATGCACAATCACCTTTTCCAAGGTAGCCACCTCTCCATCTCTTTTCTCCTCCAATCATTTCAAATTCCTTTTTCCCTCTAAAAGTGAAGTTTGACTTTTTCATATTTTGCCTCTTAATCTCCTTCACTCCCACCAAAACCCTACCTAACCCTTCATCTTAGCCACTCATTTTACACCTCTTAATCCTATCCCTCCATTTTCATAAGAAAATCTATAAAATAGGAGGCTTCTCCTCATTTCTAAGAATAATGGACCATCTCTCATACATTGTTATGCTACTGGAATGTGAGAAACCACATACCTTCTACAACAACATTATCAAACACTTTAGCATTGGGAGGTTTGCATTGCATGTTTTATGTTGAAGTAGTTTAAGTTTTTTTTTTATTTCATTTCATCATATTTGCATGCTTGTTTCTCCACATCATTTGAGGTGTATGTAATAATGTAGGAATGAGTTTAGTTTCTTAAGATTTTTCTTTATTTCAATTTTTAAATATTACATTTTGTCACACCCAGTGGGACCCCTTTGTCCCTATTATATATACATTTTTAGAGTTTTTTCTAACCTTGTATTGTTGTTTTATTCCAGTTTTTCAAGGCTAACCCTTGTGCAGGTTGAGTTGAAGACAAAAACCCTACGATTTTTGAAGATTTGATCATATCTTACAAAGGGCTACAAATTTTTCTATGAAATTTGTTTTGCAGGTTGGGGATGATAGAAAGAAGTCTTAGTCCGAAAATCATATTTTTTGGATCAATTTTGCGTGAGTTATAATTTTTTCATGGTTTTTCATGAAAATTAATTTGTGGTCATAAATCAGACAATATTTTGGAAAACTATACATTTTTGGAAATCTCTGCAAATTCTAAAGGGGGTTTGTTCTTTGTGTTTTTGTTTTTGAGGACAAATAATGGCTTAAAGATCCAATCTATGAAAACTGGTCTATTTTGGTATATAGGGTCCCTAGGGCACAAATTAAAGTATTTTTCTAAAATTCTTACATTTTTGGAAATATCTCAGATTTTTAGCAGGGGTCTCTTCTTTCCATTTCTTTTTTGGGGGTCAAAATGATAGCAAACAAATTGGATCTTGTTGATTAGGTCCAAACCCCAAAAAAAAAAATTAAATTTGTAATTTTTATGATGATCTTGCATTTTTTTTGCACATTGTTCAATGTACCATAAGATCACTTTATTTCTTTGGAAAAAGGTCTATTATGATTTTTAATATCACGTGGAATGAAATTTTTAAAATTGGGATTATAATATTCTTCACGATTTCACACACTTGATTGGAGTTTGTGAAGGCATCTTGGGGCTCATCATAGTTGGTCAAAGGAGCATTAAATAAAATAAAATTGGAAAGCATGAAATAAAGGTGCACATATTCCAAACCCATCTTATTTACATTTTAAAATGTGATCATAATCTTCTTTTTCATTATAAATTCTTTCTTGCTTTTGGTCAACTTGTTTGGTGTGTCTTCCTCACATTGAAAAAAGGGCTTAAAATTAATCACTCACATTTGGATTTGGGCTTTAAATGAACCCCTTTGTCTTTTAATCCTAAATATTCTCTTATTTATGTTTTCTTCTTGCATCCTTTTTAAGCAGTTTAAGAGGAACATAAATAAGAGATCTTGTTTTTTAATTTTTTAGGAGGCCTACTTGGGGATTTGATCACCTCAAGGGACGACCGCAAATCCTGTGTTCTAACAGAGTATAAATATCGGGAGGTGCATCCAAAAACACCTATCTTGGAAGTAGAATCTTTTTACTCTTGGCTAAGCCCCAAAGAACTTTATACCTTTGGGAAGTGATGGTAGAGATTTTGGTTATTGTCTCCTCCCGGCTGTGTGGCATTATTCTCTTTCATCTATGGATTTGGGACTCACATACCTTGTGTATATCAAGTACATTACCTTAGTTGACCTTGTAATTCCTATTTGAAGCTTGAATAGGATTTTTGGTGTGTTTTATGTGCTTGAGTATTTAAAACATTCCCCATTTGCAGCCAAAAGTGGACACACCATCCAAATTGAGCATTAGGATATTTGTCTTGTATATAATTTCATTGTTTGCTTACATTTTAAAATAAAAAAATCCAAAAACATCATAACATTCAAAATCCAAATAAAAAAACATAAAGTTTCAAATACAAAAAACAACATAAACTTAGAAAACCAAAAACATCATAAAAACTCAAAAAATAAAAACATTGCAAAAAAAAAAAATTCTTGTTTATGTCTAGTTGTCCCTCAAGTCAATCTTTCCACATAATCTTCACATCACCTCTTCCATCTATCTACTTCATCTTCATTCTCTTCATACTTCTTATCCTAGTCACCCTCTTAATCATCCAAATCATTCCTCTACATATTTAATCATTATCCATATCCTAATCATCTTTTATTCTATCTTAATCATCCTAATCTTTGATATTATTTCTGATCATCCTCATTCATTCCTATAACCTTAATCATACCTAATCCATTCATAATCAGTTATTTAGGACCCTCATCCTAATCAAATTTCCTAATCCAATCAAGGTCCTAATCATCCATCTTATCCCAATCATCCAAATTATTTCATCATCTTCCTAATAATTCCATCAAATTACTAATCTTCATCCTAATCATTCTTCATAATCCACATCTTCATCCACTTTCTTATTCTAATCTCATCATTCATTTTCCATTCAATCTAATCACATCATCATTCTTCTAATCCAATTCACTAGTCAACCTAATATCATTCTATCTGATCCTAATCTAATTCATCTTCCTCTTAATCCAAAACCAATCCCCCTTTAGTCATTCACTTGTCTCCAACATCCCTCATCTATCTTTCAAATTTCATCCCTTCCTAATTCAAATCTTCATTTACAACATCTTCTTCATCCAAATTTTCATGAAACCTTTCACTTTTGGCTTAGGATCACCATCATCTACATTGGACTTTATCAATCAATATCAATCCTTATCTTTTGTACCTTCATCATATTTCCATCTCAAATCTAAGGTAGAAAGATTTATCAAATTGTTATAAGGATTCTTATCATTAGCAAACAAATTAATCTTGCCACTTGAGAACATTAGTCTATCTTGAGTGGTCAATCCAATCCTAACTTTCTCAAGATCATAAGTCTATCTTTGAGTAGGAAAAGTCATCATCACTTATTCTTATTGTTTTCACCTTATTAGATCCTATTTCACTAAGGTTTGTCTTAAACCTTCATCATCAATCCTTATCAATCCAATCTTGAGACTTCATCTCTTAATCTAATCAATTAATTTCATATCCATTCAATCAATCAATCCTTTTACCAATCATCATCAAATCAGAAACCCTTGAGGCCCTATCCTCATATCAAAAAATCCAAAAATATTTCTCCTAGTACAAGATTACCCCTTCTTTCCAAACATCCCTCATTTATCTTCCAAGCTCATCCATTGTTAATCCTAATCTTCATCCTAATTTTCTTCTAATCTAAATTAAAACCCCATTCCAAACATCATGAGCCAAGATTGGATTCACAAAGTGGTCAATGACCTTCAAATTCAATATTCAAATCCTCCCCCTTCAATCCAACCAACCTATCATACACCCCATAATCATCAATCCAATACTACTTTATCTCCTATTGCTTATCCTTCTTCCACCTTTGAATTGGGAAATCAATCTCATTATCCATCTACATATGATCACCTTGCCCAAGAGATCCAAGAACTTAAAAAAATTGTCCTCAACATGAAAAATGAAAAACATTGTCCTCCATCTAATCCTATACCTCCATATAATCCTAATCCTCCAGATTACTTATCATCCACTAGGAACTTCTTTAACTGGTCATAGAAAAGTTTACATCTCCAACTCCAAACAAAGTGGTCCAATCCCCATGTCCATTTCCATTTCATGAAGACATATCCCTATCTCCTAAGCCTCCAGGTTCTTCCATCCCTCCATATACCCTAATAAGGTATCTTCCACCTCTCCATTCTATCAAATATAAATCTTCCACTCCATCCACTACACCATCCCCACAAGACACAAAGCATCAAGACTCTGTTCCAAAGCATGAAAACATGGATTCCTCTCCTCCTCTAGATCTAGGAATTCCTCCATCTTGTGACACTCCTCTATCTGATGATGCCTCCCCATATTTTGGCACTTTTCTATATGAAGATCCCCTTGCCTTTCTTAGTCCAACTCATGACTCTATTCCTAATCATGAGCAAGACATCCCGTACACCTTTCAATTTGAAGACTCTAGCCTTCCATCCCAAGATTCCCCTCATGATCACATCCCTAATCAAGTTCAATACATCCTTTTATCTTTCCATTTGAAGATCCTACCCCACCCAATGATCCCACTCTATCCAATGATCCTTTTCATTTCTTGTCCAATGGTCTCTCTCCATGTCAAGATCAAGTAGCTTCATCTCCTAATCCCATCTCCTTTCATGATATCCTTCCATCCAATGATCCCATTATCCCTTTGGCTCCACCACATAATCCTCCCCAAAGTCAAGATCAAAGTACCCCTTCAACTTCATGTGATGATCCCAATCTATCCCAATATCCTACTATCCCTTCTAATCCCCCTCAAGAGCCTAATCCTCCATATGATCCTAATCCTCCACAAAATCCCATCACACCTATCCAATCCACCCATGAACCTTATAAATCTAAGCTTGGTTCATCCACCTCTATCCAACATGGCTTCCTTCAAGAGCCTATCATTCCTTCCACCACTTCACCCCATTCACATGGACTCACATCTTGTGTTCAAAGTAATAAGTATCCCATTGAAAAAATATTTTTTCAAGATGTTGGTGTGCCTTCCACCCCTTCCATTTCTAAAATTCCTCCATCTACATTTAAATATTCCCATCACTCATCCTCAAAATCTATATTGGACCCTTATGTTCCAAACATTATCCCTTCCCCCTCCAAATCCATTTTGGGCCCTTATGTTCAAAACTCCATCCCTAATTCATCCACATCTATTTTGTGTCCTTATATCCCAAAATCAAGCCCTTCATCCCTTCTATCCATTTTGGGTCCCTACATACCTCCATTACCTCAAATCCCTAAGCAAGATCAACAAAGGCACACATCCTTGAATTCCTTCCAACATTCACCTTTCATTATTCCATCCATAAACTCTCCACTGATGACATATAGCTGATTGAATGTTTGATAATGTTAAGTTGAAGATAATGCAAGACATTAAATCAGTCAATGGTTTATATTGTCATTGATGTCAACTTGATATCATTTGTACAATCATGTAAATAATTCCAAAGACTTCAGAGAATCAATGGAACAAAGATTATGCTTTCAGCAATGCATAAAAGTCAAGTATTCACTAAGTGACAGATCACATTGATAGAGTGCACACCATCGGTAAAAGGAAAAGAACCAAAGTCATAGTGATAACTAACGAGTAGAAGACAGTGTTGCCCGATGAAGAAAAATCACAGGATGCTCGACAAGCTGAAAACAAAGTTTCCCGATGAGTAAAATCCAATGATGACCGAGAGTTCAGAAAATGATAAAATATCTAGCTGACAAGAGCTAAAGATAGACTTAACTGGTTGTTTTCATTGTTTTATTTTATCAGAGTTAAGTGATTGATTTAAAGAATATTTGTACAGTTGGCAAGAATATAACTATGAGATAAATCAGGAGTTAAGCTTTAAATCAGATTGGCTGGATTGTTTTTCATGCCAAGAATCAAGAATCAAGAAACAGTGAATACCATATCTATATAAGAGACAAGATTAATTCATTTCCATAATCACATGAAGGGGATTGAGGGGATGAATAGAAAGAGGATTCTGAAGAGAAACTGATGAAGGATAACTTCATACAGTCCTGATCAATCAAGATGAAGGAGAGCTAAAGAATTTTTCTGACACCGACAAACAGTGAAGCACAACATCACAGAGCAGAAAGTGTGGAGCACAAAGAATTGAATTGATACATTAATCAAAGAGGTAATATACTTAAATAGATATAAAAATATGCAATTCAAGTTGCATTAGAAACAGGTCATTATGTTTCAGTTTAACCATTGAAGCATCAAGTCTCTTAATAGAGTAGGACTTAACAGCCTTCTATATATTGAGGTACATCCCAAGGAGTGCCAAACAGGTTGATTCATGAAAGTAGCATTGGACTTTCCAAATACCTATTGACAGTCTAAGAAGAAGGCTGACTCAAGGATGGTAGCAATATTTTCCTAAAGCCTATTAATGGTCTAAGAAGGAGGCTGATTCAAGGATGGTAGAAAATAGATGCCCGATACTAAGTGAAAACCTCTATGTATAAAATCCTCTAACAAGGTCACACCTAACAGTGTGTTTGTAACCTTTAACAGGGTTGGCTCCTAATAGGGCTCACTTTAGAAGAGTGAAAATTTGGGGTACCGGTCCAAGTGGTTTTTTCCCTTAACAGGGTTTCCACGTTAAAATCCATGTGTTATGTGTGTATGATTTATTACTTTACTATTTTACATTTCACATATGCATTTATGGATTTATCGGTATACTCTACATATTTACTGAGTGTCGGTAAATAAGTTTTACTTCTTATCGGTAATCAAGGAGAATAAGGTCATAAAAGGAAAACTGATAGATAGTTAAATCATTGTTGGTATTTCATGGCATGCATCTTGTAGGGACTTAATAATCTGAAATTTATTGATTGGTAGTTAAGTTTAAGGATAAGTTTTTGAAGCCACTGATTCACCCCCCCTGTCAGTTATTACTAGCAATTGGTATTAGATCTTGTGTGCTTAAGGAAGGTTTCAAGACCATAGTCAGGATCACAAGATGAACAGATGAGATGTGCCCAAGTTGAAAAGACGAGATGTGCAACTTTTCTTCATGGAAAAGTAGGATAAGACTAGACTTATCAGGTATTGGTAATGATGTTACTCAATTCCTAGATACTGAATATGTGTTTCCTATAGGAGTATTGATAGTAAATCAATTGAGAGAGAAGCATGTGCATAACTACATGGTTATAGAGCTTTCTTCCTCACTCTCCGATGCTAAATTTGAAGATGTCAAGGATTGCAAAAATGCAAAGAAAATGTGGGACAAACTGAAGCTTGTACATGGAGGTGATACAAATGTTCTGAGAGCCAAGGTAGAAAGCATTAGATGAAAATTTGATGATCTCAAAAAGAAAGAAGGAGAAAACATCACACAGTAGAGCACAATAATAAAAGAAGTAGTCAATTCTATACGAGGTGTTGGAGGTACACTTGAAGAGGAGACAGTGGTAAGTAAAATCTTAAGAACCTTATTGCCTGTATATGCTATTAGATTTTATGCCATTCAATAAATGAGAGAAGTAGCAAAAAACAAAGTTACTCTTGATAGTTTAATTGGTAGACTTATTTCATTTGAAATGAATAAATTTGACAATAGTGTCTTACCAAACTTAGAATCTGCATTTAAGTCTTATATGAAAATAAGCAAATCCAGTCATAGATACTCATCTAGAAAAGATAGTGAAAGTGAAAGTGAAGAAGAAGATCTAGATGAAATAGAAGCACTTATGGCTAGAAGAGTGCAGAGAGGCAAAGGTAAATACAAAGGCAAGTTACCACTTGTATGCTTTAATTGTAAAGAGATTGGACACTTTGCTGCAAGATGTCCTAACAGAAGAAAAGAGGACAGAAGTAATGATAGATCTTTTGAGATGAAATATGGCAAAGATGATAGCAAAGATTACAGAGGTTACCGACAATCAGAAAGAAGAAATACCTGAGACTACAAGGATAAAAGCAAGAAGGCTAGCTACCTAGCTGCTTGCAAAGATGAAGATGCTGACACAGAACCTAATGAAGACATCGAGATGCTATTTGTAGCTATGAAGGATGATTTAGATGAAGATGAAAGGTATGTAGAAATTGCACTCATATCTAAGGTTAGCAAGAATGACATCTGGATTATAGATAGTGGTTGCACCCACCACATGACTGGTGATAAAGAAACGTTTAACACTTTTGAGTACTATAATGGTGGTACATTAAGAATGGATAATGATACACCTTGTTCAGTTGAAGGTAAAGGAACTATAATGTTGAATAACATGATTAAATGTGAAAATGCTTATTGGGTAAAAGGATTGAATTATAATCCGTTGAGTGTTTCTCAGCTGAATAATTTAGGTCACAAAGTAGCATTTGAGAACAAGAAGGCAAAGATATTCAATGAATCTAGAAAATTGATTGGTACTGGTGAATAGACTAAATGTAACTTATTCTATCTGAATGATGCTAACACCACTTGCTTAATGACTAGAAACAAAGACATATAGTTGTGGCATAAAAGATTGTGTCATGTGAATTTTGACAACATGATAAAAATAATTAGAAGAAGAAATGTAAGAGGCTTACCGACGATGACAAAGCCAAACAACATCATGTGAAAAAATTGTCAAAAAGGTAAAATGACAAAGTCTAGTTTCAAAAGTAAAACCCATACATCTGATGATATTCTAGAATTAGTCCATATTGATTTATGTGGACCTATGAGGACAAAGAGCTATTATGGAG
>MU225287.1:781532-803382 GCA_018584345.1 Thuja plicata | reverse complement strand
ATACATCTGATGATATTCTAGAATTAGTCCATATTGATTTATGTGGACCTATGAGGACAAAGAGCTATTATGGAGATAGATATTTTATTCTCTTTGTTGATGATTACTCTAGAATGATGATAGTTATATTTCTAAAAGATAAATCTGAAGCATTCAAGGTGTTTAAATGGTATAAGGCTATGGTAGAAAAACAAAGTGGTAAGGATCTGAAATGTTTGAGATCAGATAGAGGAGGAGAATTTATATCAGATGAATTCTCTAATTTCTGTAATGAGCATGGTATAAAAAGATAGGTTTCTGCACCAAGAACACCACAACAAAATGGGACTGTTGAGAGAAGGAACAGATCAATAGTTGATTGTGCAAGAACATTGATGATAGAGAAAAACATCACCCAAATCTTCTAGAGGGAAGTTGTCAGTACTGCTGTCTACACACTTAATAGAGTACAATTAAAGAAGGACACAAAGAAGACACCTTATGAGCTATGGTATGGTAAAACACCCAATGTAAGTTACTTCAAGATCTTTGGTTGTCAATGTTATGTCTTAAAGGATGATAGAAATGGAAAGCTTGACGCCAAAAGTGATGAAGGTATTTTTCTGGGGTATTCTACCAAAAGCAAATCTTTTAAATGTCTTATCAAGGCCTCTAACAAAATAGTTGAAAGTGCAAATGTAAAGATTGATGAATTTGCAGAAAAGAATGAGCTGGAAAGCACAAAAGAACCATAGGACTACAAAAATTTTGTATATTGTGAAGAACCCAACACTCTTCCCGAGCAATAGCGCTTAATCCCAAAACAACAGAGTGTTGCAAGTGATGGTCAGACTTTTGTTACCGACAGTCAGGATAATAATCAAGATAATGTGCAAGGTAATGAAGAACAGATGAAGATCAGGATAATGATCAAGCTAATAGAAAAAGAAATGTACATGTACTTGCAAGATATGTAAGAAGGAACCATCCAAAGATCTACATCATAGGAGATAAGAAAGCTGGTACAAGAACAAGAAGTAAGTCTTTAACCTCAAATTGTTTAATTTGTGAGTTTGAGCCAAAATCTGTCAATGCTGCACTAGATGATAAAGAATGGATAAGTGCTATGAATGATGAGATTGAGAAGAACAAAACATGGTCACTTGTGCCAAGACCAGATGATAATAATATCATCGGTGAAAATGGATATTCAGGAATAAGTTGAATGAGAATGGAGAAGTCACAAGGAACAAAGCAAGACTAGTATGCAAGGGGTATGCACAAGAAGAAGGTATAGACTATGGAGAAAACTTTGCACCCATTGCTAGGCTAGAAGGAGTAAGAATAATACTTTCTTATGCTGCATACAAAGGATTCAAATTATACCAAATGGATGTCAAGTTAGCATTCCTAAATGGAATACTTGAAGAAGAGGTATACATTGAGCAACCAAAAGTGTTTGCAGATCCAGAAAAGAGGAACATGGTATGTAGACTTCAAAAAGCCTTGTATGGATTAAAACAAGCTCCTAGAGCCTGGTATGAATGACTTAATTCCTATCTAATAATTATTGGATTCATAAGGACTAGTGAAAATAGTAATCTTTATTTGAAAGAAGATATTGATACTAACACTTTGATTGCTGAAATATTTGTTGATGACATATTATTTGGAGGCAATGATATGCTTTGCAAATCATTTGTTGATGAGATGAGAAAATAATTCAAGATGTCTATGTTTGGAGAGATCAAGTTATTTCTTGGTCTACAGGTCATTCAACAAAGTGAAGGTATTTTCATTACACAGTCCAAATACATCAAAGAGGGCCTGAAAAATATTCAAGATGGAAGATTCCAAATCAGTTGGAACACCGATAGCTATTGGATGTAAGTTAACAAAGGAAGACAAGAAAAAAGAGGTAAATCAAACTTTGTATAGATCAATGATTGGAAAACTCATGTATGTTGTACACACTAGACCAGATATTGCACATGCAATAGGAATTGTTGCTAGATTTTTTGCTAACCCCAGGGAATCACATATGACTATTGTAAAAAGAATTTTAAGATATCTGAAGAATACTAAGGAATTTGGCTTATGGTATAGAAGAGAAGGAAAATTTGAACTTAAGGTGTTTACCGATGTTGATTGGGTTGGAAATCTCGATGACTAGAAGAGCACAAATAGAGGACCATTCTTTATGGGTGATAGACTTGTCACGTGGATTAGCAAGAAGCAAGGTTGCATCTCTCAGTCTACTGTAGAAGAAAAATATGTTGCTACTACTGCAAAATTCTCAAATATTGCATGGATCAAATAGTTGCTGGAAGGTATGCATATGAAGATCTCAGAACCAGTGATTATTTATTGTGATAACAATAGTGCAATAGACATTTCCAAGAATCCAGTCATGCATTCCAAGACTAAACACATTGCAATCAAGTATCATTATTTAAGAGAATAAGTTCAAGAAAAAGAGGTGATGCTTGAGTATGTGCAATCAAAAGAACAATTAGTTGATATCTTCACCAAGCCACTACCCAATGTACGTTTGAGTACTTGAGAAAGAGACTAGGGGTAAAACCCTTGTCTACCAGTCAGTAAAAGACTGAAGGCTGCATCAGCCTACATATTATCAGAATATCATTCATGTTGATGCAAGAAAAAAGATGCACTTCAAAGCTACATCTATATAAAAAAAGGTATATATCAGAACCGAGCACCAGAGCATATTGTTGTATTGCTAATGGATAAGGGAAATTCAAGGAATATAGTATGGATAGAAGAAAATGATTATTTGACATGAATATCAGATATTTGTAAAATACTTACTTGGAATTATTGTCAAAGGGAGAGAAAGTATCCATATTATCATAGTCTTCAGAAAAAGAAGAAAGATTATCTATTAGCAGATTACTCCAACAGGGAGAGATCATATCCATAGGGAGAGAGTTTGTACAAAGAAGTTAATACAAAGAGAGAGTTGTTGACAAGAGACAGAGACATCAAAGAAGAAGAAACAATCAAGAAACAGTCAAAAAAGAGATATTGACACAAGGAAAGGATGCAACACATCAGAACAAGAAACACAAAGAACTACAAGAATAAAATCTAAGCTAACACAGAGCTTATCAGTGGTCAGACATTTTTTTCGGTTGTCAAACAAAGATTGGTAGTTTGATGAATCTCAATAAATTATATTTCATATTGTATTATAAATAGTATAGTATGATAATATAAGTTTGTTTCCATCAATGCCAAAAGCAGAGATTGATGACATGTAACTGATTGAATGTTTGATAATGTTAAGATGAAGATAATGTAAGACATTAAATCAGTTAATGATTTGTATTGTCATTGATGTCAACTTGATATCATTTGTACGGTCATATAAATAATTCCAAAGACTTCAAAGAATCAATGGAACAAAGATTGTGATCTCAGCAATGCATAAAAGTTAAGCATTCACTAAGTGAGATAACACCGACAGAGTGCACACCATCGGTAAAAGGCAAAGAACCAAAGTCACAGTGATACCTGACAAGCAGAAGATAATGTTTCCCGATGAAGAAAAATTACAGGATGCCCGATGAGCTAAAAACAAAGTTGCCCGATGAGTAAAATCCAATGATGCCTGACAGATGGAGATCTCAAAGCTGACTGGAGTCACACCGATGGAACTGGCAGTTGTCACCGATGACTAACTACAGATTTGACTGATAGAACAAAGATTTTAGAAAATGACAAAATATCTAGCTGGCAAGAGCTAAAGATAGACTTAACTGGTTGTTTTCATTTTTTTATTCGACCAGAGTTAAGTGATTAATTTAAAGAAGAATTTTACAATTGGCAAGAAGATAACTACGAGATAAATCAAGAGTTAATCTTTAATTTAGATTGGCTAGATTATTTTTCATGCCAAGAATAAAGAATCAAGAATCAAAAAATGGTGAATATCATGTCTATATAAGAGACAAGATTAATTCATTTCCATAATCACATGAAGGGGATGAAGGGGGTGAATAGAAAGAGGATGTTGAAGAGAAACTGATGAAGGATAACTTCATACAGTCCTGATCAATCAAGCTGAAGGAGAGCTAAAGAATTCTGTAGACACTGATGAACAGTGAAGAATAACATCACAGAGCAGAAAGTGTGGAGCACAAAGAATTAAATTGATACATTGATCAGAGAGGTAATGTACTTAAATAGATCTGAAAATCTACAATTCAAGTTGCATTAGAAACAGGTCATTATATTTTAGTTTAACCGTTGAAGCATCAAGTCTCTTAATAGAGTAGGACTTAACAGTCTTCTATATATTGAGGTACATCCCAATTAGTGCCAAAAAGGTTGACTCATGAAAGTAGCATTGGACTTGTTAGATACCTATTGACAGTCTAAGAAGAAGGCTGATTCAAGGATGGTAGCAAGATTTTCCTAAAGCCTATTGATAGTCTAAGAAGGAGGCTGATTCAAAGATGGTAGAAAATATATGCCTGATACTAAGTGACAACCTCTATGTATAAAATCCTCTAACAAGGTCACACCAAATAGTGTTTTTTTAACCTTTAACAGGGTTGGCTTCTAATAGAGCTCACTTCAGAAGAGTGAAAATTTGGGGTACTGGTCCCAGTGGGTTTTTCCCTTAACAAGGTTTCTATGTTAAAATCTGTGTGTTATGTGTGTATGATTTATTACTTTACTATTTTACATTTCACATATGCATTTGTGGATTTATCGGTATACTCTGCATATTTACTGAGTGTTGGTAAATAAGTTTTACTGCTTATCGGTAATCAAGGAGAATAAGGTTAGTAAAGGAAAACCGATAGACAGTTAAATCATTATTAGTATTTCATGGCATGCATCTTGTAGGGACTTAATAATCTAAGATTTATTGATTGGTGGTTAAGTTTAAGGATAAGTTTTTGAGGCCACTGATTCACCCCCCCCCCCCCCCCCTCTTAGTTATTACTAACATCCACATCATCTATCTTCATGTACCCCTACCCTGACTAATGGAAGAAAATTGGATGGCAACTCTAAAGTGCATAAAGTTCAAAATCCACAAAAATCAAAGGATCAAAAAGTCCCATCTAAAAGACATGTTCAAGAAAAGAAAAATATGATCCAAAAGAAAGAAAAATTAAAAAGGCCACAAAGACCCAAATATAAATTCATGTGGATTCCAAAGCTACTCATTGAATCAATTCCTATCAAAGAAATATCCAATTTGGCATCCAAAATTGTTAATCCAAAATATTTCTCCACTCATAAGTCATCCATTCCTCCATTTAAAAATCCTTCATTTTCCAAATCCATTTTGGGTCCTTACATCCCAAAATTATGATCATCTCTTCCATCTTCTACACATTCTTCTCCTCCACTAATCCATTACCCTTAAAGGTTTATGCCATTGTTGATCTTTGTACCTCCCTAATCCATTCATTCACAAGTCTTCCAACCTTCCATCCATTATTCAACAATCCTTCCCCCTCCTTCCATCTCATTAATCCAATCCTATGCATAAATCCTTATCCCCCCTCCCTATCCCCATCTATTTCATCTCCCTTCTACCATCTTACCAACATCTACGAGCATAAAAAATCCTTCAAATTTTTTTTTATTATAAAATGTCTAAAAAAATCATCATCTTGGTGCTAAAACCTGGCAAACAAGCGCCTTGATGATATCAAAAAAAAATAGGACATATTAATGGATACCATTCATGTAACTAGATGTTTGAGTCCTTCCACCACCTTCCTCTTACATATTCATTTTCTTCCAAATCCACACATATATCCATTCACTTATCATCATCTCCTCACACTCTACACTTGGGGGCAAGCTCTATCCATACTATCCTACCAAATATATCTTCCATACCCCCTATCTCTATCCATCATCCTCTCTAAGTACATCATCCATTTCCCATCTTTGATCTTGACTATAATATTCATTCCCTCCATCCACATCCTTCATGTTACATAGTCATTATCCATCCACTATGTATTATCCTACATATGTTCATCCACTTTAGCCATATTTGATCTTGACATCCTATCCATATTCTCCATCTCATAGTCATTTTATTATACTTTTCTTCCATCCACCACCCATAATACTATATAATTCCATCCTCCTTTCCATGTCTTTGATCTTGGTTATCCTATGTATTTCCTCCATGCATTATTCATTATCCTATTTCATCTTACTCCCTATCATATCCCCTACCTTATTCATATCCTCCATCTCCTATCCCTTATCCAAATCCATGTCACTTTCATGTCCTTTCTCTTTCTTAAAATATAGTGGTATTACAAAATTCATGAATGTTTTGGACAATACAAGCCTTCCTCCCCTCCATGAACATCCTTTACACACTGTCCATCTATCCATCTCATATAGCCTTTATCCTCCATATTTCCATCCTTCATCCTCCCACCTCTAATATGGAGGAATATTTTGCAACATAGTCCTTGGATCCCACTCCTCTTATTCCCCATCCTTTAGTCTTCCACTCACTTCCCTTATGTACCATCCTTCCATTTCATACATCATTTGTCCCCCACCTTCCCATCCTTCATTTTCCTACCTTTAGTGTGGGGCATTTCACTCCTTTTCAACATAGTTTTTGGATCTCCAGTCTTTAATCCCATATTACATATCCATCCATCCCATATTACCTATCTGTCCATCCCATATTACCTACCCATCCATTCCCACCATATATCTCTTATCCAAGCCATTTCTCCATCATTCCATACTCGATCATTCCTTGATCATCCCTTATCATTAGTCCTCACCAATTTGATCCTTCATCTTATCTACCATTCACTTCCATTCTATCTAATCTACTTATCTTCTCCCCATCCTATCCAATTCAATTTATTTATCTTCCAATACCCTTCTATCCAACCCAAAAAATCCAAAAAATTAAATAAATAAAAATGAAAATTTTCAAAAATCTAAAAAAATGAAAAAGTCTAAAAAATCTATAAAAGATAAAAATAAAATAAAATAATCCAATCAAGTGCGATCAATCCAATCCATGTAATCTAATCTTGCAATCTAGCACTTCAATCTTTAATCAAGTCATCATCTTGACCCAAATCAACTGATAATCCATCAATCAAATTTTCATCAAAACATCATCATGGGATGTATCCTTCCCAATCCTTGGATGTGCATTGTTCTTATTGTTAACTTTTCCATCCTCAATCAATCATCATCATTAATCAATCAATCAATTTTTAGCTTGACTAGGGGAAAAATTTTGGTTTTCTTTTGGTTTTTTGTGCATGCTTTCTTATTGCTTTTATGTGTTAGCATTTTTGCATTTATCAGGGTCTTTGCATCCTATTGTCACAAGGCATCATGGTCTTCTATATCATGGTGTCATATGACATGTGGTTTTATTTGAATTTATCACATGATTGACACCTTGTCATCTTGGTTCCTCATACCTTGGTGCATAATGTCAAGTACAATATCAAACCTAGGTTGCTCAAACCATTGCAGCATGACTTTCTTATATTATTCCTTCATCATCTCTATCATTTTTCCTTTCCTTCCATAATCCTCTCCATTTCGAGAGCACACTTGTGTTATCCAAACCCGCATATTCTCTCGAGGGGGCATACTACTCCCTCCTCTTCATCCTTCCCCATCCTCCTATGACTGAGGCATCATGCTTCCAGTCTTATCCCTTTTATCCACTATGTTTTCTTCTTCTTTGACATAACATCATTTCATGATGCTACATCAAAGAGAGGGAAAATGTAGACACCTAAAATTGTTCATTCACACTTTAATATTAATTCTTATTAATATTTTCCCTTAACATTATAGTTGAATTTAATTAATTAACTATATCATTATATTCCTCTATTTATTTAATTTAATTTAATTTAATTTAACATTATAGTTGAATTTAATTAATTAACTATATCATTATATTCCTCTATTTATTTAATTTAATTTAATTTAATTTAATAAATTCATTTTCTCTTTGGATTTAAATACTATAATATATTAAATCCAATTTAATATATTATCCCTCCATTTCTTAATATAAAATAAATTGTATTTATTTTATTCCTCCACTAGCCTAATATTCTTCTAAACTTGGATTAAATTAAAATAATTTTATTTTAATCCTCTTTTCACTTTTTCCTAATCTTGATTTTTGCTAAATATTCCTCTAATCTTGATTAAAGGTGGATTACCTCTAATCATGTGCACAATCACCTTTTCCCAGGTAGCCACCTCTCCATCTCTTTTCTCCTCCAATCATTTCAAATTCATTTTTCCCTCTAAAAGTGAAGTTTGACTTTTTCATCTTTTGCCTCTTAATCTTGGCCATCCATTCTTTTGCATCTTAATCTCCTTCACTCCCACCAAAACCCTACCTAACCCTTCATCTTAGCCACTCATTTTCCACCTCTTAATCCTAGCCCTCCATTTTCATAAGAAAATCTATAAAGTAGGAGGCTTCTCCTCATTTCTAAGAATAATGGACCATCTCTCATATGTTGTTATGCTGCTGGAATGTGAGAAACAACATACCTTCTACAAAAACATTATCAAACACTTTAGCATTTGGAAAGTTTGCATTGCATGTTTTATGTTGAAGTAGTTTAAGTTGTTTTTTTTTTTTTTCATTTCATCATATTTGCATGCTTGTTTCTCCACATCATTTGAGGTGTTTGTAATAATGTAGGAATGAGTTTAGTTGCTTAAGCTTGTTCTTTATTTGCATTTTTACATATTACAGGATATTCATGTGGAAAGGTGTCATAAGATGGAGGAATGCTTAAATCTAGAGGAGAAGAGGAATCCATGTTAGCATTATTTGTAGCAAGGTCTTGGAATTTTTGGACTTATGAGAGTGATGTAATAGAGGGTATGGAAGCTTCAACTTGGGTGAATGAGGGGATATATAACTCATGAGACTTGGGAGATGGAGGGTTGTCTTAATTTTTATGGGATGGTGGTGGATGTATGATTTGAGGGGATTGTGCAACATTATTTGGAGTTGAGTATTTATACTTATCTACTAGCCCTTTGATCCATTCAATGGAAAAAGTATTGCAAGATGGGGATGGTGTGGGTTTTGGAGGGTTAAGATTAGTGAAGGATTATTATTATGGTTTTTGACATTAAGATTAATGTATGGGGATTAGGTGGAGTATCGAGATTGGGTGAGAGGAGAAATATAGATTTGGGAAAAGGGGGAAGGGCATATGTCTTTAAAGGAAAATTGTTTCTTTTGACCCCTATTTTGTAAGCTAAGGATAGTGTCTCAAACTTCTTGAATATATTGTGCTAGGTTACATGCATTGGAGGCATTATGTTGGCCATGGAAGGAATCATATGATGGACTTCCCTTGCCAAATGTGGATGAAGGATAAGAAATGGGAGGTGGATTTGGATTGGATATGATATGTTGAGGTGGAATAGATGGGGATATAGTAGATGGATGTGGAGTTATGGGATTGACTTGGTAAGTGGGTTGTTGGGATGAATATGAGTAGTTATGGGTTGGATAATTGTAAGGCATGTATGGGTTGGATGGGTGTGATTGATAGGTAGGTTTAATTGGAGGTATGGTTTGAATATTGGGGTTTGGCATTTGAAAGTCCTCAACCATTTTATAAAACCAATCCATATTCATGATGGTTGAATGGAGGTTTTGGTTTTGGATTAGAAGATGATATGGATTACTTTTAGGATTGATAATGGATGAGTTTGGAAGATAAATGATGGATGTTTGGAAATAAGTAAGTGATTAAGGGATGATATTGGAAAATGAGAATTTTTTTGGTTTTTGGTATGAGAGGGCCTAAAAGGTATGAGATTTGATGTTTGATTGTGAGGGAAGGGCCTCAAGATTTGATTAATTTGATTTGGATGATTGTGAGGGAAGGGCCTCAAATATTTTATTAATTTTATTTCAATAATTTTGAGGGTAGGGTCGAGAAAAGATATGAGATTTGATGTATTGGATTTGATTTGATGATGATCAAGATTTAGATTGATTGGTTTGATTTGATGAAGTTTTGAAGAAAATGTGATCTTTAATAGGCTAACTGATGATTGTAATTTCTATTTAAGCTTATGGAATTGTTCCTATGGGGGAAGAGAGTTTTCATAATATTTTCTAGCACAAATTGGATAAGGTTTGTAAGATATTTTTGATCTAATCAGGCATATATGTCTGGCTTGTGAGACTACATGTTGCAGGTCTATTGTAATTTATTCACCAATCGTAATTGAAGGCTGATCTCTCATTTTTCTCATTGCTGACTTGTTTTTCTTGTTATTTATGTTGTGTTGTGTTGGGTTCAAGGATCAGACTGATATTTTGAGGTTTCTCCATCCTTGACTGCATCAAGTGGCTAAAAAGTTGAATCTCTTATTTTTACCTATTTTCTCTTGTTTTCTTCTTTTATCTTGTCTTGACTACTGTTACCCAAATTTCCTATCCTATTTAATTTGGCTACAAGAGGAGAAAAATCAGGCTCCCACAAGGGTAGAGCCCATCTTGTATTAATTCTGCATTGATTCCTTGTATTAATCTTGCTCTCTTCATTTTTGCTAGGTCTCTGGTTTACCCTTGTTCATGTTTAAGACCTAAGTGCAAGAAACCCTTTGAAATTCATGATTAAAACCTTAGCTCATCCTTGACTTGGTCTATTTATTCACTACCTTTTTTAAATAGCTTAAGTGTTTTATAAACTCATGTGGACATTTACATTTCCTTGTTTATCTCTTAGTCGTGCAACCCAGAAGGAATATTCTCTTTATTTAGCGACTTTGAGATTTGCGTTAGTCATGTGATCTCGCAAGGAAATGAAATATGCTCTTTTCATCAGGAGACTTAATGTGGACCATTGATGTAGTTTCAGATTGCATGGATGGTGTGAGATCTCATATTAAACCCCAGGTTTATGTCTTCATTCCGCAACTCAGAGACTCATTTTAGATTTGTAATCTCTAAATGAACTCAAAGTTAAGGTCTAGTTTGTTTTTCTTTCCAGTAGCATGATCTCTAAGTGGACTTGAGGTTAAGTTATTTGTTCTAATATCACACATAGATTATTGATCTTATTCTAATCATATGAATCACGCTAGATCTTGTGATAAACTAGGGGTCAATGTTTTCATCCTAAAATTTCAAGTTTTCTTTAGTTGCGTGATCTCAAAATCTGATTCAGAGTTAAAGATGGTTTTCTTTTTTTCCTTAGTCATGCGATCTCTAGATGTACTTGGAGATAAATTAAATATTCTAAGATTAAACGAGGGTCATTAATTCTGTTCAGATCTTGTGGTTTGAATGAAGTCTTGAGAAAAATTCAAAAGTCAGTAAATTTTAGGAGATTATGCATAGACCGTTGATTTAGTGATGATCTTGTGGTTCTTGTGAAATATCATGATAAACCCCAGAGTTATAATATGATCTCGTGACTTTGAGTTTTCTTTCAATCACATGATCTCCATATTGACTAGGGTTATGATAAAGTTAGGGAAAGTTAAGGATGGGTTCTCAAAGTTGTGGTGTAAGTCATTGATGCAAGTTTCTATCTCATGGTTGGCGTTAAATATTAGAATAAACCTGGGGGTTAGCAAATCATCCAGCAACTTAGAGTTTCTTTCAATCTCAAATCTCTAGATAGATCATGGTCAAGGAAGTTGCAGTAAATTTAAATGGAAGTTATGATCTGAGACATTGATCATGTTTTGATCATGTGGTTCTCTCATAATCTTGCAACAAAAAGGAATATGCCTGAAATTTTAGAGATTTGGCGTAGACTGTGGATGTATTTTTAATCGAATGATTGTCTCATGATCTCACAATGAAATGGAATATTCTTCTATGGTTCATAGATTTAGCGTAGGTTGTTGATGCAAATTTGATTAAGGTTGGATGTTATGGTTCTCATTTGATCTTTCCGTAGACTCAGAGTTAAATAAATGATCTCATGAATCACAAACTAAAAGGATTTTAGAAACCCAGGGTTAAAGCTAAGTTAGGGCTAAGGTCAGAACTAAAGGTAATCTTCAAGCAGATATAAATGCATTTGACAGTGGTCGTAAAGCCTTGAAGACAAAGTGCTTGAGATCTATCCATTAAGGCACCACACCTTGAAGACACGTGTCCATGGCAAGCCAGGATGAGCAAAGAAGGAATAAAGTAAAGACCGATCAAGTTTAGTTTTATCGAATGGACTACGCAAAGCCTCAATGAAGAAGTGCTCGAAATCTAATGATCATGGCATTGTGCCTGCATGCCACATGGCTCGATCAGATCCAAAATATGATACTTGGGTAAAAATAAGAAAATATCCATGACTGCATTTAAAAACAAGAGATTAGTCTTATTCTAAATCGATGATACAAGCACCCGCGCCACCTGTGACTGTTAATATTCAAATATTCAAACATCTAATTTCAAGGGTTTCATGGTGGTGGCATGGTCTTCCAAGTTGCAGACAAGAGAGATGGTTTGAGCCGACTTCTCTAATCAAATTTATGGTAATGTGAGATGTATTCATGACTGTATCTAATCTTATGAGATATTTCCTGAGTACATTAATGAGAAGACTTGACTATTTTAGGGTTTCTGCATTATTTATTGAGAATCTATTATAGCCCTAATTCTTCACTAACAGATTGGATGGATTGACTCTCAAGCATGTTTGTTAGGGGAGGTTGTATATAAGTAGTTTTAGAAGATTTTTTAGCGAGAGGTTTTTCAGCTTATGCAATATTTTAAGTGGCATTCTCTCTGCCCTTAGGTTTTCATTTGTTTGTAATTTCTCATCGAATTCCAGATTATGAAAAGGTTTTCTGTAATATTTTCTATATCCTCCATATTTTTATTTTTTGTATTTCTCTTATTTAGTTATAATATAGTGGTTTATGGTAGATAAATCTTGGAGTTCTTGTGCCTTCTTTCTTTCTTCATCTTTGTGCACTACTGTGGGTGATTTGATTCAGATAATCTTGTGGATTTTTTTTATCCCTTGTTACCTTGTCTCATTCCTATGCCTATTTACTGAAGTGAATGTTTGTTTGCTATTTTATGTGAAATATTCTCTTTCCTTGAATAGCCTCTTTTCATTTCAGACCTCTCTATCAAATACTTATGCAAGCCTATTTAGAAAGTTGTGTTCTACTAGATTCAGGGTTTCATGCTAGTTTTTGGTCACTATATTATAATTCATGTTACCTTCGGTGCATCACCTAGTAGGTTAATTTTTATTTTTAGTCATTTCCCTTCAGTTCTCCTTCTATCCCTTTTCCTTCCAAGTTTACTTTCATGTTCAAAAGCAGATAAGGTGATTATCCAAGAAGAACCAGCCTAGAATCCGAAGGCTTCACTTTAGTTAGCAGAGGTCCCACAACCTAGAATCGATTACCATGTTATACTAGATTGTTAGGCTCAAGCGCTTATCAAGGTGAAATTTTTTTTGTATAACAATTCTAGCATGCCCAGTGGGACAACAAAAGAAGTTTCATTTTTAGCTATGTCATCTATGATATGTTGATTACATAGTGTTTACCTAAAGAGGCTTCTCTTTAAATAATATCTTGAAAATCCATTGGTGTTAAGAACAAAAAGATCCAATCCTAATAAAGCTTATGGGAAAAATAGATCCTTGTTATGGGAAGACAATTTTCATTTGTACCCTTTAATTAGGGTAGTCCATTAAATTTTTCCTAACACTATGATGCTCCTCGAGCAGCACTAAAAAGTATACCTTCTTTCATAGGTGAAAGCCAAATAATAGTGTGTGAGCACATAAAAGATGTGGCTACCATTTGTAGTATACATTATATCACTGAGGAAGATGTGGCTACCAATTTGTTGGCAGCCTCATTTAAGGGTAAAGCCCTAGAATGGTTTAGAAATCTAGAAGTTGACTCCATTAATTCATGGGATGGGCTTGGAGAACTCTTTAACAAATATTCTGAGGATAAACTAGACTCTTTATCTCTAGTAGAGAAACTCCAAATTATCAAGAGAGCCCCTCAAGAATAGATGACAAATTTTAATGAGAGATTTCTCAAGACATGGAATAGGATTCCTGTTAATATAAGGCCTTCAGCAGATTGTGCTTTTCTATATTTCTTGAGGAGGTTGAATGGTGATACATCTATCATGATTGAGGTGTTAGGAGGTACTTCATTATCTCAGGCTTTTGATATAGTTGTTAAGGAAGAAAATTGTCTAATTAAGGCTGGTATGATAACCCCAAGGCCACCCATGACTATCTCCCATGTTATTCAACCCAACTTGCCTCTGAAAATTCCTCCATTCACCCTCATACCCACTATACTAGCACCTCAAGCTAGCTCTATCAATGAGGGATTAAGAGTAGGTTTTCCCCAAGAAGTGAAAACAATGAAAGGTGATCATCAAGAAACAAATAGCTCATTACAAAGTGGTCAACAAGAAATGAAATAATTTTTGCAAACTCTAACCAAAGAGTTGACCAATATAAGAAGGAAGAATCAGGAAGTTAGACCACCTCTTTAGCAGAAAAATCAAGGTCCTAACCAATAGTACCAAGCTCAAGGACAATCCTATCAGAAAAGAAAACCACAATATCAAGAAAATTATCGAAGTCAAAAATAGAATTTGATAAAGAGGCTATTTCATCCCTACAATCCAGTCAAGAAGATGGTCCCAACACAAAGCACCCGAGCAACTGGCTATCACTCAAACTTGTTCTTTGGGAAGGAAACTCCATATTATTCACCTATTTTTATGAACTATGAGGTTTGTATTGGAGAAAAGTCAGAGGTACTACAGTAAGAGGAAGTATCTTGTCAAGCATGTCTCCCTGAGGTGGAAGTGCAGAAATCTATTGGGGAAGGTCATCAAAGAGAGATGGTTACAAAGGAGCAGCACTTGAAGGACATGGTCTTCAATTTCCCAAGCTTAAAAAAAGGTATGCCTTATATGTCTCCATCTAAATCCTCTAATGTTAGCTTCCCAAGTTTTATGAGCATTCATTCCTTCCAAAATCCTATACTTGAGGAGTTTCAGCCCACCACTCTGCAAGGGTAGTTCTTTCAAGACATTTTTTATCCCAAGAGACCCCTTTGATCTCTCAAGATACTGAACTACCATGACAACCACTAGTACAAACAAAATAGTATGTGACCAAATAAAATACCAAAAATTGTAGATAAATTACCAAATTTAGTCACGTGACCAGTGGTAGTTTATTGCCATTCATTTATCTTGTGACCAAATTTATGACTAAATTATTTTATTCACTTATTTGGTCATTGATTTGATCATTTATTTGGTCATTTATTTGGTCATTTGGTAGTTTATTTGGTCATTTGGTAATTTATTTGGTCAGTTATTTGGTATTTCATTTGGTCATTTGGTAGTTTATTTCACCACTACATATAGAGGGGTTTTAAGACAATATTTAAGACAATTCTTTAATAAATTATCTTAATTTGAGACAAAACAAAAGTTGTGTATTGTCTTAAAAATTGTCTCTAAAAGAGTATCTTAAATTATTGTCTTAAATAATTGTCTTAAACATTGTCTTAAATGATTATCTTAAAAATTGTCTTAAACTATTGTCTTAAAATTTGTCTTAAAAAGTGTCTCTATAAGAGGGTGTTGTGGAATTGAGCCACCATCCTCCTGCTTGTGAAGCAAATGCTCTTCCATTGAGCTAGCGCCCTTTAAAAATAATTAATACCCTTCAAAATCTAGGGTCTTAAAACATCCTTTGGTTTATAGTGAATTTTAAGATTGGATACTAGTTAAGAACATGTTTGGTGAAGACAAAGAGATGGTTCTCTTTCTAGGAGATTTGTCTACTATAGGACCCATTGTAAGCTTGGACATTATTTCAATGAAAATCTGAATTGAAGCATAAAAATATTGTGCATGAGACTTTGGTGCACACATATGCACATTTATACATTCATTGAATGTTCATCTATTACTTGTAAAAGGTAAAGTTAAAAAAAATTAATCTTCTTAAATAAATCTAAACTAACCATTTTTGTAAATTTGCAACAATTTTAAATTTTGTTGAGTATTTGATACAAAACTAAAAAATAATACAGGTAGCATAGAATTACTTGACATATATTCATGGTAGATTTTTTAATCATTAGAAATTGTATAAAAAGACCTCATAGACTTGTGATCTCTACACTATGTATCTTGAAAATGGCCTTTGTTTATTCAAATTTCATCTATTTGATTCTACTCATTTCTCACCTTAGCATAAGAATCACTTAAAGTAATAATTTAGCTAGAAATTATCGTATCTACAATTGAATCTTGATCAACTAAGAACTATCCCATCAAAAAATAAATTGCAACTAAATCATATATGAAGTTGTTAAATGCCCATTAATCAATAGGAAAAGCTAACTAGAGTGCAAAGTGTAAAATCATTCAAAAACATTAGATAATCAACACAAATTCATCCCATAATCTTTGTGAATAAAATCATCGACACAGAAATATGTCATGCACAAAAAATAGCCTACCAATCCTTTCAATCTGAAATCTATCACCAATTTTAGCCTTAACCAAGTTGGGAGTTTAATATGCCTCTAGTATCACTTCTCTTAACTTATAATTTATATCAAATAACCAATCATCTAGTTCACTTGGATTCTGAGTAAGAAAAAGAAAAAAAAGAAAATATGAGATGTATAAAACTTTTACTGCCTTCTTGATGACATATAACTGATTGAATGTTTGAAGATGTTAAGTTGATCACCGAAATGCAAAAAGATAATGCAAGAAATTAAATCAGTTAATGGATTGTAATGTCACTGATGTCAACTTGATATAATCTAATTGGTTATATACAAAGTGTCAAAAGAATTCAGAGAATCAGAGAGATAAATATTATGCTTTCAGTAATGCAAAAAAGACCAGCATTCACTAAGTGACTACAAACACCAATGGTTAGTGGAACCCGATGGATAGAGAAACCCGAGAGAAAAGTCACAGTGATGCCCGAGCAAGAAAGCCAACAAGAATTACTGATGAGTAGAATCACAAGCATTACCAATAGCCATAATTAAAGTGTTACCCGATGGCCAGACAACCTCGATGGAGATGATCGAGGAGAACTGAAGTGTTGACTGAAGCTATCAAAGAGTTAAACATCGAAAAGAACTGAAGTTCAGAAATGAAAAAATACTTAGTTGGCAGAGCTAAAGATAGATTTAACTAGTTGTAAACATTGTTTTAATCGACAAGTTAAAGCTAGAGATAAGTAAAAGATTTAAATATTTTTTATCCAGTTGTTAAGGAGAAATCTACGGGATAAAACTTAAGTTAATATTTAAAGAAAGATTGGATAAGATTGTGGATCACACCAAAAACAAGAAAATCAAGAAGTGAGAAATGGTGATATCATGTATATAAAGAGACAATCTAATTCATTATGAATTAGGGGAGTGAATAGAGAAAGAGGATGCTGAAGAGAAACTGATGAAGAACAACTTCATACAGTCCTTATCAATCAAGATGAGGAAAGAGCTAAATATTTTTGTGGACACTGATCAACAGAGAAGCGCAACATCACCGAGCTGAAAGAAGTGGAGCAAAGGTATTGAAAAAATATACATTGATTAGAAAGGTATAATGAGCTTACAATAGATCTGAAAATATGCAATTCTAAGTTATATGTGTGGACAAATAATTTACTGATACATTTTAACCATTGATTTAGAAAGTCTCTTAACCGAGCAGGACTTAACAATCCTTTCTATATTGAGATACATTCCAAGGAGCATCAAAAATTTTGATCATGAAGATAGCATGAGATGCTAGATACCATTTGACAAACTACGCTAGGTTTGGTCATAGAAGGTAGCATAGAGATTCCCGTTATCAAGTGGCAAATGATTCTATTTAAATCCTCTAACAAGGTCACACCTAACAATGTGCTTATAACCTTTAACAAGGTTGGCTCTTCACTCAGCTCACTTGAAGAAGACAGTGGTAAGTAAAATCCTAAGAACCTTACTACCTATATATTCTATTAGAGTATCTACTATACAAGAAATGAGAGCAGTTGAAAATAATATTGTTACTCTAGATAGTCTGATTGGTAGAGTTATTTCATTTGAGATGAATAACTTTGATAATAGTGTCTTACCATCTATATAATCTGCATTCAAATCTTCATTTAAAATAAGTAATTCAATTCATAGATACAATATGAGAAATGATAGTGAAAGTGATAATGAAGGTCAAGGAAAGAAGATTGCAAAGAGGCAAAGGCAGATACAAAGGTAAATTACCACTTGTATGTTTTAATTGTAAAGAGGCTGGACACTTTGCTACTGAGATGTCCTAACAGAAGAAAAGATGACAGAAGTAATGACAAATCATATGAAAATAAGTTTGACTGAGGTGATAACAGATATTACCAAAGCAACCGACAATCTGACAGAAGAGATAATTGTGACTACAAGGACAAAGGAAAGAAATCTTGTTACCTATCTGAGAATAGATCTGAGGATACTAACACTAAATATGAAGAAGACATTGAGATGGTATTTGTAGCCATGAAGGATGATTCAAACGAAGAAGAAGAAAGGTATGCAGAGACTACACTCATATCTAAGGTTAGTAATAATGATGTCTAGATTATAGAAAGTGGTTGCACACACCACATGACTGGTGATAAATAAAAGTTTGAAACTTTTGAATACTATAATGGTGGATCAGTAAGAATGGGTAATGACACACCTTGTCCAGTTGAAGGTAAAGGAACCATAATGTTGAACAACCTGATCAAATGCAAAAATGCTTACTGGGTAAAAGGACTAAATTATAATCTTTTAAGTGTTTCAAAATTGAATAACATAGGTCACTGATATTTGACAATAAAAAAAGGCAAAGATATTTAATGAATCAGAAAGGTTGATCGGAACTGGTGAACAAACGAAAGGTAACATTTTCTATCTTGATGACATTAAGACCACTTGTTTAATGGCTAGAAATGAAGACATGTAGTTGTGGCATAATAGACTATGCCATGTGAATTTTGACAACATGATAAATATAAGAAATAAAATAAAAGTAAGAGGCTTATCAAGCATGTCAAAGCCTGAGCATATCATGTGCAAGAATTGTCAAAAAGGTAAGATGACAAAGTCTAGTTTCAAGATTAAAGCCCATACATCTAATGCTATTCTAGAATTAGTCCATACTGATTTATGTGGGCCCATGACAAAGAGCTACTATGCAGATAGGTATTTCATTCTCTTTGTAGATGATTATTCAAGAATGATGAAAGTTATGTTCTTAAAAGATAAATGAGAAGCCTTTAAGATGTTTAAATGGTATAAGGCTATGGTAGAAAAACAAAGTGGTAAGGAATTGAAATGCTTAAGATCAGATAGAGGGGGGAATTTATTTTAGATGAGTTCACTAACTATTGCAATGAGCATGGAATTAAAAGATAGGTTTCTATATCAAGAACACCAAAACAAAATGGGATTACTGAAAGGAGAAATAGATCAATTGTTGATTGTGCAAGAACACTGATGATTGAGAAAATCATCACTCAAACTTTTTGGAGGGAAGTTGTCAGAACTGATGTCTACACATTGAACAAAGTACAATTGAAGAAGGACACAAAGAAGACACCCTATGAGCTTTGGTATGGTTACACACCCAATGTAAGTTACTTCAAAATCTTTGGTAGGAAATGCTATATTTTGAAAGATGAAAGAAATGGAAAGCTTGAATCCAAAAGTGATGAAGGTATCTTTCTATGTTATTCCACCAAAAGCAAGGCTTATAAATGTCTTAACAAGTCCTCTAACAAGATCATTGAAAGTGCAAATGTAAGAATAGATGAATTTTCAGAAAAGAATGATAAGGAAAGAAGAAAAGAATCGGAAGACTACAATAGGTTTGTTTATACTGAAGAACCTGACACTCTACTTGAGCAACAGTGTATCACTCCTGAGAAAAAGAACATTGCACCTAGGCATCAGGCTACAATTACCAAAAATCAGGAAAATTCTCAAGATGATGTTCCTAGTGATGGAGATCAGAATGAAGGACAAGATGATGATCAAAATGATGGACAAAGAGCTGAATTGAAACTTTCCAAGTATGTTAGAAGACATCATCCACAAAATCAGATCATAGGAGACAAGAAGGCTGGAATGAGAACAAGAAGTAAGTCACTAAAAATTAGATGTTTACTTTGTGATTTTCAGCCTAAATCTATTAATACTACACTTGAAAATGAGGAATGGGGTAGTGCTATGAATGAAGAAATAGAACAGGTTGACAAGAACAATACATGGATACTAGTACCAATACCAGATGACAAGAATTTCATCGGTACTAAATGAATATTCAAAAACAAGTTGAATGAGAATGGAGAAGTCACAAGAAACAAAACAAGATTAGTATGCAAGGGGTATGCACAAGAAGAAGGTATTGATTATGGTGAGACATTTGCACCCATTGCTAGAATAGAAGGAGTTTTAATTCTTCTTTCTTATGTTGCAAATAAAGGATTCAAGGTATACCAAATGGATGTTAAATCTGCATTCCTAAATGGAATGCTGGAAGAAGAGGTATACATTGAATAATTGGAAGGTTTTGTTGATCCAGACAAGAGAAACATGGTATGTAGACTACATAAGGCCTTGTATGGATTGAAACAAGCACCTAGAGCCTAGTATGAAAGACTTCACTCCTATCTCATAAGCATTAAATTTGTAAGAACAAGTGAAAATAGTAATTTGTACTTAAAAGAAGATATCGATGCTAATATTCTTATTGCTAAAATATTTGTTGATGATATCATTTTTGGGGGGAATGAAATGTTATGTAAATCCTTTGCTAATAAAATGAGCAAAGAGTTTGAAATGTCTATGTTTGGGGAGATCAAATTCTTTCTTGGTCTACAAATTCTTCAACAAGACGCAGGCATATATATCACTCAGTCCAAATACATCAAGGAAGCGTTGAAGATATTCAAAATGGAAGATTCCAAACCAGTTGGAACACCTATGGTAACCGTATGTAAGATGAAAAAGGAAGATAAGTCAAATGAGGTAAATCAGACCTTGTATAGATCAATGATTGGCAAACTAATGTATGTTGTTCATACCAGACTAGATATAACACATGTAGTTGGAATAGTTGCAAGATTCTCTGCTAATCCCAAAGAATCCCATATGACTGTTGTCAAGAATATTATGAGATATCTAAAGAACATCGAGAACTATGGCTTATGGTATAAAAGAGAAGGAAAATTTGAGCTTCAAGTCTATACAGATGTTGATTGGGATAGAAACATTGATGACTGAAAGAGAACAACTGGAGGAACATTCTTCATGGGTGATAGACTTGTCACATGGATCAACAAGAAGCAAGGATGCATCTCACTGTCTACTGCAGAAGAAGAATATGTGGCTACTGCTGCAAACTACTCAAATATTGCATGGATCAAATAGTTGTTGGAAAGGTATGAATATGAAGATTCTTAAACCAGTGATTATCTATTGTGATAATACTAGTGCAATTAGCATTTCTAAGAATCCATTCATGCATGCTAAGACTAAGCATATTGCTATCCAGTATCACTATTTAGGAGAACAAGTGCAAGAAAAAGAGGTGATACTGGAATATGTTCAATCAAAGGAACAATTAGCTGACATATTTACCAAACCATTTCTAAAAGATACATTTGAGTACCTTGTTGACACCTAAAAATTCAGCCCCAAATTTACATAAAATTTTCAAGGAAGTGTTTATTATTATTTCATTTTTATATTTATTTCCTTGTTAAACTATATGAGCAAAATTAATTATTTTATTTCAATG
>MU225287.1:747933-780731 GCA_018584345.1 Thuja plicata | reverse complement strand
AATGGTGGAATGGAAATAGCTGGATCAAATGCTGCACACATGAATTCAATATACCGGTTTTCATAAGCAAGTAGAGATAAGTTTGGTTTTTCTTTCATGTATGCAATTATTTCTTTATTATTTTACAATCAATCCTTCAGATAAATCAATAAGAAATTCTTTAAAGTGATCGTTTGATGTGCATATACTCTATTTTGGTTTATATTTTGTATTATCAATTGGCTTTTTCTCATTTTCGCATGGTTAAATTCTATTGATTAAGGCATTATTCAATCAGTCTGTCATTTGAGAAATAATACCCAATTGAAATATATCTAAACTTATTTTAGTTTATATGTGCATTTCATAACACCTTTAAGGTGATAAGTTTTGTTTGCAAAACTGTCTCTGAAGTTGAACACAAGATTGAAATAATATTGACTCTATTGCCCATAGTTGGATAAAGCACTAATCTTTCTTGTTTATTGAAATATGGTATAAAGTTTCATTGTTTAAAGTTTTGAACAACTATATTCATTTACTTTATACAGTTTATATCTTGAATCAATCAATCATTTTAAATTTCTTACAAAATTACATTTAAATATTGGAATAATATATTGTTTTCAGTTTTGTGATCTTAATAGCACATTGCCATACTTTGAGAGACAGAAGTTTGAGTTCCATACACAGGTTATCTGCTATAAAAATCCTATTCAAGTGAAGGTTCACCCACCTTGGTCCTGCAGAGCCAGAAGCATAGGGGAAGAGGATCATAATCGATCATTCCCATTAGTTGGCCAAAAATAATTGGATTTCCCATCATTGGATTGGCAAGTCCAAAGGAAATTGAATTCAGCATTTTTGGGCACCAACAGATTGGCGACTCTGTTGGGGACTTATTCAAAATAATTTTTTTGTATTTTACCTAGAAGCTCTGGTGATATATTTAAGACTCTACTGGGAGAAAAGAACTCAAAAGACAGTAAGTATTTTCCTTCTGATAAGAAGGTGGTGACTCTACTGAACAACGCATTTCAGTTAGTGACTCTACTAAGGGAGAAGACTTAGAAGGAGATGGTGAATTTTTTTTTCAAATGTATCCATCATTTCAAATAAATCCTTTTATTCCAGATGATATCAGGACATTGGATCTTAGGAGATTTCAATGCATCCCAAATATTTTATCCCCTAAAATTTCACAACTTCTACCAAAGTTCCATGGAGAATGGGATGAATCGACACTACAACACTTGGATGAATTTTATACATTCATAGAAGATTATGAGGTTTCTATAGAGGATCAGGTGATGAGGCTATTTTTCAGGACATTAAAAGATAATTCCAGCCAAGTATATGAATCACTACCCACATAATCCATCTCATCATGGAGACAGTTTGAACAGTGGTTTCTTGATATGTTTCATGATGCCAGTTGTGAAGAAGAAAACATGAGTTGTGAACAAGACATGTGCTATGAATAGGAAAGAGAGCCAAATTATATTTTGGAGGAAGAATCTTACATGTCCCCTTTGGATATATTCTTCAATTTGGAAAGATATAAAGGTGAACCTGCACTATATTTGTTCATGAGAATGATAAAGATCTATCAGGAAATACCTTCAGATATCAGGCCTCTGGGAAGGGAATTAATGGATAAACTTTGTGAGTTAGGAATCTACCATGATTCTCAACTATTAGTTTTTCTTGAGAAAATATGTGAGGTTTTGAGGGAAGAAAAGAATGATGATATAGAGGAAGAAATTTTGGATCAGGTTGAAGAAGAATCTATACATGATGAGATGTGTATGGAAATAGGTATCAATGACCATGAGGAAGAAGATCTTCTCAGTATAGAAGAAATCTCATATTTACTAGACATGGAATATCAAAGACATGTTGAGAAGAGTGGTCAATTTTTTTTCTCAATGCACCCTGATAAGCAAGTTGATGGATCAGTACATACTTAGGCGGTACTAGATGAAGAAGATGATAAATTTCAAGAATCAAATAACGAAGATGAAATAGAACAGCATACAACATATGAATAGGATGAAGTTTCAGATGAAAGCTCTCATGGAGATATGCCCAAGTTCTGTATATCCTTGAATCCATTATTTGAAGAATATTTTATATGCAATCAAGTCCATCAACATCATGATAAAGATAGTGAGCCTAGTGATCATTTTGAAGATGATGCAACTCAAAATATGTATAGGGAAGTGTATTCAGAAAGTGAGACATGCATTATTTCATTCTATGAGAAGAAGTTGTATCAAATATGTGAAGATGAGATGGAATCAAATAGACATAATGAGGAGAATGTGTTGAAGATTAGTTTTGAAAATTATCCGAGTATCCTATCTGATCAAATTCTTGATAAGAAGGAATTTCTTGAATGTGAGTTATCTCCAAATCCCTTTTGTGAAAAGAAACAACATCTTGAGTATAGGGAAGATTGTGTATGTAAAGAGATCCAAGCAGAAGAGCTTAATCTAGTTACTTGTAGGGTTGATCAAATGCATGGGGATCTTCTATTTAGCAAGGACTATAGTGCACCTGCTAAATTTTATAAAGGTAAACAAAAGTCAAAGTGTGTTAATAAAGAAATGAATGTTGTCCATGAGAGTGGTGGCATTGTATTTGAGAGATCCAAAGTATTACATGATCAAAATTATGTGTTCAATAGAGGAAAGAAGCAGTGTTCATTTTTTGGGGGGCTTGGGGTCACCCAATTGAATGTTCCTATGAAATTTATTCATGATCCTATTGGTATAAAGATAAATCTTAAAGATGAGAACCAAATCACTTTGCATCAAATTAAGTGTGGATACTTGGTCTGCTTCTCCAGAGATAGCTGGAAGCTCGCTATGCTCACAGGGAGCATACTTCCCCAGAAAGAGCCACTGGTGGTACCCTAAATTTGGATAATTTAGAAGTCCCAATCCATTATCAAGAAGCATGTTTCTCCATAAAAAAGAGATCAAAGGAAGGAAGCTTTATGACACAAATAAATAGAACTAACTAATTGAAGCCTTCAAAAAATGTTGGAATTTAGACCTTCTACAAAGATGATTTTGACAGAGGATAAAGATAGTTGAATTTTAAAAATCTAAAAAAGACCCAGTTTGGGAAATCAAATTTCCTATCTCTAGCAAAAATATTATCTTTTCACAAGGTGTTTTAGATTTTTGACCAAATCCAAATCTGAAAGTTATGTAGTTATTTTTTAGTTAGTTTATTGTTTTTTCAAAATAATTTGTAATAAGAGTTGTGCATTTTCACCCTAAAAAGGTGTGAAAGCCACTCAAACACATATATATACATAATGTAAAATTTAAAGAGAGAGGAATACAATATAATACAATTTCACATATTTGGATAGTTTTTAATCAACAAGTATAACATGGACCTGGATGTACTATTTTTTCAAAATCAATAAAGATAAGTCCTTTTTCTTTCAGATGTGTAATAGTTTCATTATCATTTTACAATTAGTCCCTCGGATAAACCAATAAAACATCTTCAAAGTGATAGTTTGATGTGCATGCTTCCTGATTTGATTCATAGTCTATATTTTCAATTGGTTTTCTCATTTTGCATGGTTAAATTATATTGATTGAGGCCTTAGTCAATTGGTCTGTCATCTGAGAAGTATTACCCTTTTGAAATATCTTTGAATTTGTTTTAAGTTGCATGTACATTCCATAACACATTTGAAGTGATAATTTTTCTTATAAAACTATCTCTGAGGTTGAACATAAGATTGGAATAATCTCAACTCTATTGCTTGTGATAGAATAAGGCACTATTCTAATTATTATTTGGATTATAGTTATTCAGTTCATTGTTATAGTTTGATGATATCTTATCTATCTATTCATTTCAATTTACATACATATTTACTAAACATTCTTTTAATTACTCAAAGTATTTCAGTTTATATTTTATGATATATTGTTTTCAGTTAGATTTCTTTCAAGTTCCTTGCCATACTTGAGAGAGAAGGTTGAAGTGTTTCTTATCTGCTATACAAATCCTTGTAACTTGAAGGATAAGTCAAGGTATAGGCCTACCAACCTTGGTTTTGCAAAGCCAAAATTGCAGAAGTTCCAACCTTGCCTTGGTTTTGACTTGTTAGTTAGCCAAATCACTTGGGTTTCCCAACATTGGATTGGCAAGTCCATAGGAAATCCAATCTATTGATTTGAGCACCAACATACCTGAGACAGAGACTAGGGGGCCAACCCTTGTCTATTGGTCAGTAAGATGAGTATGAGACTACATCAGCCTACACACAATCAGAAGATCATTCATGTTGATGCAAGCTAAGAAATGGAATGCAAAGATACATATGTACACATCAAGGTATAAATATGCACCAAACATCAGATTCAATGTATTGCTGATGGATAGGTAAATTTGAGGAGTATATTATAAAAAGGGATGGAAGATGATATTGAAGAATTGTTTGGCATTGTTGTAAAAGGGAGAGATTATCTCATTATCAAAGAGAGATTATATCATTATCCATGGAGAGAAGTTCCTAAGAATTCAAAGGGAGAGTTAATCATTATCTAAAGGGAGAGATTACATATGAAATATCCATCAAAGGGAGAGAAGTAACAAAAGGGAGTGAATACATACAAAGGGAGAGATTGTTGTCAAAAGAAAAAGAGATAATCAAGGAGAGGAACAGTCAAGGAAAAGCACATATCAGAAACATGATCAGAATCTATTACATCTATCTAGTAAAGGGATTGAAGATTGAAGAACACACTCTGCAAGAAACAAATATAAGCTATATGAGCTTACCGAGAGCCAAACATTTGTATTAGTTATAATGGGAGAGATTGATGAAATTCAACTATTATATTTCATATTGTATTAGTAATAATGTAGTGTGATAATGTAGTGTGTTTCCATTAATGCAAAAGGGAGAGATTGATTACATATAACTGATTGAATGTTTGAAGATGTTAAGTTGATCACTGAAATTCAGAAAGATAATGCAAGACATTAAATCAGTTAATGGATTGTATTGTCATTGATGTCAACTTGATATAATCTAAATTGATATATACAAAGTGTCAAAATAATTCAAAGAATCAGAGAGATAAAGATTATACTCTCAGTAATTCATAAAAGACTAGCATTCACTAAGTGACTACAAATACTGATAGTTAGTGGAACCCGACGGATAGAGAAACCCAAGAGAAAAGTCATAGGGATGCCCGAGCAAGAAAACTGACAATCATTACTGATGAGAAAAATCACAAGCATTACCGACAACCAGAATTATAGTGTTACCCGACAGATAGAAAACCCTGATGGAGATGACCAAGGAGAACTGAAGTGTTGACTGAAGCTATCAAAGAGTTAAACACCAAAAATAACTGAAGTTCAGAAATGGCAAAATACTTAGTTCACAGAGCTAAAGATAGACTTAACTAGTTGTTAACATTGTTTTGATCAACAAGTTAAATCCATGGATAAGTAAAATATTTAAAGCTTTTTTTATCCAGTTGTCAAGAAGAAATCTATGAGATAAAAATTAATAAAGCTTTAAAGAAAGATTGACTAAGATTGCAGATCACGCCTGTTAGGTATTCTTCTTGCTAAACCAAAATACAGATTAATAACCTTATCAAATCTATGACTCCAAATCATTGCTTCTAGCAAGACAAAGCCTAATTGATGAGGATTGGATAGTATCCTCCTTGAGCTCCACATCACTCAGGTAGGTATTGCCTTACGTGCACATACATGACTCCTTTTTGACAACAACAGGCTTGCAGATATATAACTGTGGAATGGTTTTTCAGAATCTTTAGGTAACAACTACCTCAATATTTCCTCAAATCTTATACAATATTCTTCTTACATAAAGTAAGTCTAAAAACCAAAGAAAACCTAACTCTTAAAAACATGGAATGGAAATGGTTTTTTAGTTATGATTTGATGTATGGATCTCTGAAACATCTCAAATCTTTCATAGACCAATGCCTTATCATTTGGGAGATGGAGTCAAACATATATTGCAAAGAGATCATGAACAAAGAGAAAACAAGTCTATCTGATGTGTTTATATTCCTTACATAAAACAAACCATATTAATCAAGTTCTTCTTATTGATCCACCTGTATGTTTAGATATGAAACTTTCTACTCAAATAATTTAACCCTCTCCTTGAAAGAGACCTTGGAATTAGAGAGTACATAACCAACATCCACTTGAAAGAAAAGATTGACAATATCCTTGATATCCCAACTCATACAAATCTGAACAAATCTTAAAGAATAGTTATTGTTTGAATAACTCTATTGCTGATCAACAACAAACAAAACTAAAACACCCTTGATGCCCTAGTTTATATGATTTCAAAAGAAAAATGGAGACAACTTCATGATATAATAACAGTGTTGAAATTCATTCATAAGTAGCTTACTACAATAATGTTCTTCATAGAAACAACAATGAAAGAGAACACTTTTTATGCATAGAAGAGAAAATGTTTACTAAAGAAATCAATACTGGAAGCTTTCTCTAAAATTTTTGGCAAAGAGAGGCAGAACTCAGTCTAAAACCCCCAAAGTAGAGTAGAAGATAGGGACAAGAACAACCCTCAAATTTGAGAAAAGAAAAGAATATATAGAAGAGAAGAAACCCTAAAAACTATGTCTGGTAAATACCTGTCCTCCTCTGAAATCTGATCTGCACTTATTCCTTATTTTCCCCTCTAAAATCTAAACTTATTTTTTCTTCTCAAAATCTGACTTTGCTCTGTCAGTGGTTTCAAAATCTGATTACAAAAATCCTCCTGGAATGCTTCTTTGATAAGCTTTAGTAATAAAATATGTTTGTAGTTTGTCTCATCCTTCTATGCAAATCATTCTCATTCAAAAATCTAATCTTTTTTCTCTGCAAGTATCTAATTTTATTCTCTGAAAATTCCCTCTGAATCTAATCATATTTTGCAAAAATATGATTTTCCCATTGTCTTCAATAACCTCTAAGAATGCATATTTTTAAGCTTTGCAAAATAAAAAAATGTTGCATAGACTATGGAAATATTATGCCCTAATGTTGCACAATATAATAACCTCATATGCATTTTAAATCATATTTATGCCAATCAGATTAAAAACTATAACATTTTAAATCATTTTATCATTTGTATTTTGTGCACATTTTATCCCTTGAAATTCTCTATTGTCTACATTTTCTACCTAGAACTTACCAGATTTTGACATGTGTCACCTTCTGATTCACTTCCTTTGTCTGGTCTTTAACTCACCTCTAACTCTGATTTTCTTAGAGACTTCACGACTACACTAGTCTCTAAGTCTCTGAGACTTTTCCTTAACTGTGGTTTTACTTAGAGACTTGGAGACTAGCCTTTAGTCTCTAAGTCTCTATAACTTAACTTAACCATACATCAACCACACCTTAACTATAGTTAAATTTTCTCAACATAGTCTCCAAGTCTCAGATAGATTTCACTAACCCTAGTTAGATCAAGAGACTTTGCAACTACCCTTGATCTTCATCTTGATCAGACGACTGGGGCAAAATCATGTGATGTTAGGCACTTAGCATTTTTTGTTGAGCGACTTTGCAACTACAGTTAGTCATTGATTCTTGGTGGTTATCTCTTAACCGTGTCTATCTCTCACAACTACGCTACTGCACAGTTGCGTGGTCTCTACATCTCTGATGGCTAACTTGAAACCTTCAGTGACCTCGCAACTGGTGGTTATCTCTAAGTCTTAGTGGTTTTCTACCCTGGCGATTATCTCCCCATGACTGTGCGACTACCTTCCATGTGTCCCATCAACCTTGTCATCCTCAGTTCCACCTGTCTGCAAAATTTCATCTTTGTTGCTTGTACATGCTTCCCAATGCACTGTTATCGCCATATGAGCATGCTTCCCGATGTACCCATTGCCTACACACACATGCATGAAGAGAGCCTCCTAATTTGCTTCATATTTCTATATACTTGGCACTTTTCTTATAAACATCGCAAATTCCTCTTGTAGAACTAATGTGGGATTGAATCCTTCCAAGTTTCATTTCTATATACTTGGCACTTTGCTTATAAACATCACAAATTCCTCTTGTAGAACCAATGTGGGATTAAAATCCTTCCAAGTTTTAAAGCACTTCTATGTTTTGTCCCAAAATTTATGGGGCCCACCTGCATACTAAATCCTCCAGCCAAGGGGCCCGCCAAGTGGCCTCTTGGCTTCTTATTCATTTCATAATACAAGTGCTTTAGTACTTAAATACTAGAAATAACCAAAACCCCATGCATGTGGGATAAATACCTTATGCATTTTCAAATTTTAAAAACCTCTGTATATGTTGCATGAATTTTGGTATTTGCTATGGCTTTGGGTTGCAATGGTTAATGTTTTAAAACTTTCAAAAACTCCCCATACACTGCGTAGCTTCTGGCATTTTGCAATGATGTTTACTTGCTATTTTTAAAACTTCAAAACTCCCCTACTAAAATGATGCACACCGCCCTGGCAATGTACTTTTCTTTTTTTGAAAGTTCTAAAAACATTAACCTTATCCTCCATAAAAATATGCGCATAGCATGCTTGGAAAAAAAAAGACTTTCTCCCAAAATGGTGCACACAACCAACCTCTGTGCATATGTTTTTTGTTGTTAAAAGATTTGTAATGTTTTTTAAAAAAACTTTACCTCCACCACTAAGTTCACAAGGAAGCTGTATGGGATTGGTATTTGCAATGTTTAATGTTTTGAAATGACTTCTATACTGCTAAGTTCCAGCACACCAAATTTATGGTTTGGGTTTTTATTTAAAAACTTTTAATTTACTATTACCAAGTGCTGCTCACCATCAATGCATGAAATTGGTTGTTTAAAAACTTATAAATCTTCCACACGTTGTTGCGCCCTCCTTCTAATTGCATAGTTTTTAAAGGTTTTTAAAACTCCTTAATAAAATCCATATGATGCACAGTACCATTCATATGGTCTGTTGTTTAATGTTTCAAAAAATCTTCCTTCAAATCATGCGCACCCCCTGCATATGGTTGTTGTTTAAAATGTTTTGAAATTTTTAAATTATTTCCTTCAAGATGTTGCGCAACCTCCCTCTAAATGGTGCGTCAGTCCTCCCTTTCATTGATTACTTTTAATGTTTGGAAAATCCCCACCACAATGATGTGCAAGAAGTGGAAAATGACTTTTTGTTCAAATAATAATTATTTTCCCCCCAGAATCAATGCATGACATTCATGGAATTGGTTTCTTTTAAATTTTTTACAGCCCCCCAAAGTGTTGCGCTTGTTGTTATGGTTTGCATTTGCTGAAAGTTTTTGAACAAGCCCTAACAAGTTTAGCACAGGCAAACAATGTAGTTTGTTGTTTAGTTTTTTTTAAAACTCCAATTTCCTCACCCAATGTCTGCCCACCTTATCTATGTGGTTTTTTGTTGTAACTATTCATTTTTCTTTCCTTGGAAGTCTATGCAGGCAACTGGTTGTATGCATTTGTTATTTAAAATGTCTCAAATATTAAAAATCTTTGACCAAGACTTACACAGCTACCATGTTATGCAAATTGCATAGGTTTGGTTTAAAACTTCCTTTCATAGTCGGCACAATTTCATTATCTTGGAGGTTTGCCTCTTGTAATACTTTGGTTTTTTAATTGACAAAATGCATTTGAAATTATATTCAATAAAAACATTTACCTCTATGTTTTCCTATGCATTTCTACTTATTGTGGTCCCCAGAAAAATCCATTCTCTCAAATATAAATCTTCCCTTTGGGGCATCTAGACAATGTCAAGAGAAAACCATGATGCGAAAGGCATCTCACTTTCATGCCCATCAGTGCAATACAAATTATCACAACACCTACCATGGGATAGGCTTTACTAATTTATTTTTTTAAATCATACTTTGCACTTCTTCCTTTCATCTTCCATCAGAAATTTCACATGCCTCAAATATGATTTCACTTTATAAATATAAACCATTTCGCAATCATTCCCCAAAGCATCAAACTAGCGAGCTTTAAAAACAATTTATTATAATTCTGCAAAGTGGCTTCATTAATGGCAAGTAGCCTTCGGATCGAGCTTTGAAAACTGACTGAATAATACTTTGCAACCATGGGAACTAGAAAACACATCCATCTCTAGCATATGAACATAGTTTCCAACTAGATTGGCTTGAAAACATTAGAGCCAAAAGATAATATCACCCAATGTAAGCAATTTCATTATATTCTGCAATCGGAAGTTTTCAAACATATACAAAACCTTGCCAGAAGTGCAAATCAGAAAGATACTAGATTAATTCCTGAAGAGTCTTCACTTAGAAAAGTGATTCATTCACCCATGATGAATATGCACGCAAAAGGGATTCACCGGATTCAACTTCAGGTACAAGATGCAACTAACCAAACTTTAGCAATTTCGACAAACAGTGTAAAGTGCAAATGCGGAAATAGCATAAACTTTATTCGGATCAGCCATTGCAAGACTATCCAAATATTCTTTGAGACTTCACTATCGTTCACATTAGTAAATTTACATGTAATGAGAATGTTTCCATAATCATTTCTTGAAAACAACTTTCAAATAAGAAGTTATCACTCTCAAAAAATGATCATTCTACAAACTTCATTCTATTCAGCATTGGCAAACTGCACAAACTGTCTTTGATACTAAATTCATAGAGTCATCAAGAAGATCCTTCAAAATCCAAACCTCTAGAACTTGATTCACCTTCACACATGGAACATGAATCTTCAACTAAATTGCATTGAAAGTGAACTGATCAATTAGCGTCAATCTGCAAAGTTAGCACCTTACAACTTTTCCGATTTTAAACTCAGTAAATATGCAGCATTTGGGTTTGGATCAAGCTGGAAAAGTGGACAACTAAATTGGTAAAAATATGAAAATCTTCAAATAGGTACACTTTCATGTTTGCAATACAGGGGGAAATTCAATTATGTAGGGAATTCAACCGGATACAACTTGTAGAAGCTCAAAGTACACTATTCAGAAATTTGGGCATGACAGAGAACTAAACAATTCTGCAAGACCAACTTTGGGGAATCAAAAAACCTATTAAATAGACTAAAATGGCTTTGGTTTTGAAACATAGGCTCTATGATACACATTTTAAACATTCCCAAAGTGGTGACCAATGAAACACAAAATGACGCAAGTTATTCAAATGCAAACTAGGCTTGTTACAACAAAATGACACTTGAATAAGCTAATTCAAAATGGACAAGTGCTCAAAACAAGACATCACTAACTGACTCAAAACTTGAAACTGAAGACCTGGGATTTCTTCATATGCCAAAAAAAGAGTGATGAACACCTGACATGCATAATAAAATTCATAATTGCATTAGGTAAAAAAGGCTCAAAAAGCACTTATAGGGGGTCAGGATGCAAAAATTTAACAAGGTACTCATAAACCCCTATTGTATTTTTGAGTACCAACAGTGCCAAGAACAAGAAAATCAAGAAGTGAGAAATGGTGATATCATGTCTATAAATATACAATCTAATCAATTATGAATTAGGGGAGTGAATAGAGAAAGAGGATGTTGAAGAGAAACTGGTGAAGAACAACTTCATATAGTTCTGATCAATCAAGCTAAGGAAAGAGCTAAAGATTTTTGTGGACATTGAGCAATAGAGAAGCACAGCATCACCGAGGATAAAGAAGTGGAGCAAATGTATTGAAAAAAAGATACATTGATCAGAAAGGTATAATGAGATTACAATAGATTTGAAAATTTGTAAGTCTAAGTTGTATGTGTGAACAGATCATTTATTGTTTCAGTTTAACCATTAATCTAGAAAGTCTCTTAACCGAGCAGGACTTAACAATCCTTTATATATTGAGATACATCCCAAGGAGTATCAAAAAGTGTGATCATGAAGATAGCATGAGATGCCAGATACCATTTGACAAACTACACTGGGTTTGGTCATAGAAGGTAGCATAGAGATTCCTGATACCAAGTGACAAACTATTCTATTTAAATCCTAACAATGTCACACCTAACAGTGTGTTTATAACCTTTAACAAGGTGGGATCTTTGCCGAGCTTAGTTTAGAAGAGTGAAAATTTTGGGTTACCGATCCCAAGTGGTTTTTCCCTTAACAAGGTTTCCACATTAAAAATCCAAGTGTCAATGTGTTTATGATTCATTACTTTAGTGGTTTACATTACACATAACTAATCTAGATTGATCGGTATACACTAAGCAATTTACTATTTTTTGGTAAATGTAAGACTGCTAATCGGTAAACAGTAAGAATAAAGTTTAACAGTGAACTCTTAGTAGTAGTTATTTGTTAAGATTGTTTGAAGGCATTCATCTTGTACGACTGAAGATAACTAGAGGCTTAATATTGTGGTACTAAGTTTTTGGGTTGATTTATTGGAATATTTTTTAGGGCACTGATTCACCCCCCCCTCCCCTCTCACAATTATTCTAACACTTCTGTGTATTATAAATCTTTCTCAAATTATTGCAATCTAATAAGATATTAACATCTAATAGAAATAGCTTATCAAACAACCTAACCTCTACTTTAAAGGGAACCACTCCAGGAGATGCTTTTGTGACCCAGTGGAGAACACATTGCATTTCATTAGATGGTAATTGCTTATCAAAATATTCATTAAAGGAAACAAAAATAATAATAAACATAAAACAAATATCACATTTGGTGCAATATATCTCAACCAACAATGTACAAGTCCTGGGATTCAATATCTAAGAAAAGCTATATCATGTGAACTGACTAAAAAGGAAAGAATCGACAATGGCCTCAAGATATATCATGCTGAATTTTGGATGCAAAGCACCTCAACCTAAAAAGAACAAGTTCTGAGATACACCATCTACGCCAAGGTACATCCATAGTGTGACTGAAAAGGCTACAGTTATACATAGTCTTGAAATGTGAAATTATGTGCAACGTACCACATTCTTAACTCAATTAACAAGGTACAAGTCCTCGGATGTAGCATTTAAGAAAAAACTTCTTGGCATGATGCATAATGTTTCTCACCCTTGAATCTAATTGATTATTTTTTGATCATTTATTTATTCAAAGTTTTCAACACTTGAGAGAACTCTTATTGTCTAGGGGTATCAAGGGTTTCCCTCCTTTTCTTCATCGCCTTTTGTTTCTCTTCATTTTTATATATTTTGTTTCTATATTTTAAGTTGGGTAGCATCACTTTGTTGAAATTACATATTATTAAATTTTTCATGAATACAACACCAACTTATCTAAGCTAATAGAACAGTAAATCTAATGACCAATCATTCCTTAAACCTTAGATTTAGAAGCTTAAACCCTTGATATCATTAATATGTAACCACAAGCATAGTAGTAGAAAATTGAGTAACAGATCTATATTTGTAGCTTCAACGTTGGAACACCACTAAAGATGCCTTTCTTATCAACTATTTTCCTTAATAAATAATGAATATTTTGACCTGGCATGCAATGAGAATGTCACTAATTAAGTACGATGAAATAATTATACACTATAAATCTAGAAAACTAAGAAAAAAAGGAATCAAGGGATACAAAGAGTTGGACTGCAGGATAAGAATTGGAATAACTCACATTCACAATAGATGGAATTTGGCATATAAATGTCAATGACACAAGCTTCTTTTTATCCCATCCTAGGCAACAAAATCTCTTTCAAATCCAGCTATGCAATACATCTTGATGGTTCTTACTGTCATAATTGGGTCAATGAAAAAACATCATTTTAGTCTCTTTGGTGGAAAAAGTCATAAAAATGGACATACGTGCCTTTTGATTTCAGTCAATGAAAGTCATAAAATTCAATGAAAAAACATCATTTCAGTCTCTTTGTTAGATGCAGTAAATTGGAAGAACTGCACCTTAATGGTGAGTTCAGTGCAGCTTCTTAAATTGAGATACTCAAGAAGTGTCAACTTCTTAAAAGATTCCAGCAATGCCTCCAACTTGAAGCAACAACTCAAATTTACGTGTCGCAAATTTGTCAAATTGTCAAAAGAGAGAAAGAACAATTGTGTGTTGGCTAATTCCAATTCATATATTGAGTTTTTCCATAATTTAAATCATAATTATAGGAACATTTTAAGGATCAAGATGTTTTCTTTGTATCGGGACTATTTATTATGATTTGTTCAATTTTATTTAGTCCTATAATTTAATGATTAATGACTAGTTATGATGATAGTCTGTGATGTGTGAGGAAAGAGATGACATGATAAACATAAATCTCATGAATAAATGGGAAAGGAAGAGCCTGTGATATGAATTTATATAGTATCAAAAAAGCACTGACACTTGAAAAATATAAAAGAGTTTTTATATTGTAACAAGCTTTGGGAAATTGGTACCAAAAATATTAGATTTCTCTCCAGTTTTAGTGAGTCAAACCTATGAGAAATGATGCCTAGCTCATCAATGTCTACCATTGAACTGCAACATTCAAGAAGAAAAAAGGTTGGCCACTGGAAAACCTAAAGCACATTCAATGTGTGTAGGAAAGGTTCATGTAAATAACAGTAACGACAAATAAGGAAAACTATGATGAACCTTTTGAACGACCCTAACAAAAGTGAAACAGTTGATGAGCCAATGCCTTAGTATTGATTCTTGGAGATTTAAATTTGGAACGAATGGTCTAATAAAGGCCAAAGCTTCACAAAGGAGAACTAATGAGTCAATAACATGAACAATTTTCATCAGCTTCTTCCACTCAATACAACTTCAAGTATACAACATCACCATTTACTTAAAAGTTAAACACAATAATTATGGTATCCAATGTAAATGAGTTATTTTTCTACCAAACTCATCTTTCTTGTGATGTTAAATAAAGAATTGAATACTACCCGACATAATATATGTAATATGTGGGGAGCATGCCCTCTTAGTAGATATCTTGTACAAGAAGCTCTTAGTAGGTTCATTGTCAATATGTTAATACAATGGCTTGTGAAAGAAGACACCCTTTTCGTTACCTATGTACATCAAGCTATCTCTAGTGAATCATTCTATTTCATTGTTAACATATGCTTTTCAACAACTCTTGGAGGAAAATACTTTCTCACATCCTTGCAAGTGTGAGTGCAGTTGCTTTTTCTTGGTGTGCAGGTGCCCCCATATTTCTATTTTTTAATTGCACTTGTGCAATTTTTGGATGCAAAAAGACTACAAGCAATACTTTAGTTTCATTCCCTCTTGATAACTCCTAAGTGCAATGAAACACACTTATATCAAAACTTCATAAATTGACATTCTAAAACAAAAACAACATCTTACTTGAATGCTTAACCTTAAAGTCAGACTTTGTATAACATAGTATATTAGATTCTACAACATTTGAAAGGCTGATCCAAATAGAAACTTGTGGTGGTTATATGCCAATTCAAACCATTATGGGTCGCCACTCATTGAAAGCACCTTTGAATCAAATTTTCAACAAAAGAACAATTCACCTTCATCAAATGCTTGAGCAATAATGTTTCCCTCCACACCACATACATCTTGTTCTTCCCAAAGAAATAAAGTGCACTCATATACCATCCTTGAATGAGAGGAAGTACTCTTTTTCAAGAGTTGTGTTTAAAGTTTCAAACAAATACTTAATCGAGAGATTAATAGAGGATACATTCTGAAACAAGTTTTAATGAAAAACCACTATTCTCTAAGCAATTCCTAAGTTGTACTATTGGGTATGGATCCCATCATCTGATCAAGTGATCCCCTAAAATCTTTTGATGAGTTACCTTTCTTCTGCATTTGATTTGGGTTGATTTGGTTTCCATTTGTGCGAGTTAGAAGGAAAACTGTGACAGCAGGTCTGAAAAGCACAATAATTGGGGTCTGTGATGAAGATGTGTCCCTAAATTACAATTTCACCATTGGAATTCAATGACACTAGGTGAAATGTAAGTTAAGGAAATGTAATATAATATTCCAAAGGCTTAGAGTCGCAGTAGTAGATCTGTTGCTTCAAAATTGATGTCCTAGGCTAAATATTTAGTATGTATTTAGCCAGTGAGAGGGATGAATGTGCGCAACAGAAATACAAAAGTGAATTAGGACAAATTCAAAGAGTTTGAAGACTAATGAAGACTATATAGTGACTACATCTGTCCTAGGTACCCATCTTTGGACCATTCTATTAGACGCTAGTCTAACTTGATCACTTAGGCTAGTGTGTTGTTGGCATAGTTTGAAGGTGCAGGATTAGGATTTATGAAGTATTGCTCCATATTATATCATATAAGAGAAATAAATAAAAACAAATTGTGCATAAATAGTAGGATAAATCATAAGGCATATGTCAAAGACAACTATCTAAGATACAAATAACTCATCTTATAATAGTAGAAAGAAATAATATACTGTAAATATCATATCGAGATACAAGAAAATGTTCTTATATCTATTTCATAAAAACAAGATGCGTAATAGTTAGAGATTAGTAGAACATACTAAGATATTTTTCCTACTCTTCCACTAATGGGATAACTGAAAATATTTATCAAGAAATTATCCTCTTGAATACAGAATAAAAGTGATTGATAGAAAATGAATTTCAATGGTGAAAGCTAGAGGTAATCTAGGGTAGGTGGAACCAGGTATAATGTTTCACTTGTCATCTAGTTTATTTGTTAAAGGGAATTCTTTTATTTTCAAGTTATACAACTCTCATTGAAGTAGAAACTTTGGGTGCTCTCATAGTAATAAAAATAGTTATTATGTATGCATTAGAAAGAATAGAGGTTCAATGGGGCTATCTTTTAGTAATCAATGGCTTGATGAAGAACCAACTACATGAATTGAGATTGAACATTATCATTGATGAAGCATAGCTCTTGTGTAGACATTTCAATTTAGTTTTGGTGATTGCTATTGGGAATGTAGTATGGCTACTAATACATTTCCAATGTTGGGGAAAATCAGTGTCCCTTTCCAAATGAATAAAATTGGTGATGATCATGAAAAATAGACCTTGATACATGCATTGTAATAAGTTTAAACTCATGGGAAACAAATATATATTCCCAACTATTCATCTCCCCTAATATTTTAGCGTGGATAAATTAATCATAGTTTGCAATGGGTAGTGGATTGGGATGAAAGTCTTAATTTGGTCAAGATTTTCCTCCTATCATAGTTTGAGCCTATGTACATGTAGCTCTCCTTAATTGTTTCACACTTTCCATTTAGACTCCAACTTCATTCCATTTATTAAAATCATTCTCTACACAAGTTTCATTTTTTTCTTTGTGCAGATTTTGTTGGTTGTTCAAGCACCATGGAGACAAAGAAATTAATTTTATTGATGTCCATATGTAACCAAAAGTAGGTCAACCAAAATTGAGAGTACATCAACATACAACAAAAAATTCTACAAAGAGAATATCCTAGAGAGGCCCATAAAGGAGAAGGAACAAGATAAAAAATTACAATACTGCTATGATTTACTAAAACATTTGGTCAAGAAACCAATACAGACAACTAGGTAGAGAGGAAAGATCCCCAAAGAGCATAAGGTGAAAACTACTAGAGCTTCTAGACAGGAAATGATTCCCATCAATATCTCTATTTGGGACTAAAAATGGAATCATCAATGTATAGATTGTGTAGCCATGAGTTATGTATGTCTCTGTTTCCATAAGGGATGATATCATAATTACTTCACTATCATACACCGTCCCTTTATTGATTACCCTAAGATTTGACATAACTCAGAATAAATTTTTGCTAAGGTAATATGCTAATAGATTGGCAACTAATACAAAGAAAAAATAATTTTAGCAACAGTCACTTGTTACCAGAAAAAAATACTATACCTGAATAATCAAATATAATGGAACATCTCATACAAATGACACTAACCCAAGAAACCTTAACACATGTTGAAAGGCCTTTATTTGGTTCAAGCCATATAAAAAAATGTACTTACCACCTCAGCAGCCTGACTTGAGACAACAGGAGTTGGAGCACCAGAACCTGACCAAGCCACTATACCACCCTACTTTGATAAAACATAGTAAATATTCAAATTAAGCATATGATATACCACAAATATCTATTAAACATCTAACCTAAAATTCACATGTCACTTGAAAACCAGCACAAAATTCCAATAGAAATTGCTTGCAAACTCTTTCTCTTAAAAAAACCAAAAGGTTTGGTGAACATATGTGAATTCATAGTAGGTAAAATTAGAGAAAGCTTATTAAATGAATCTCAAACACTAACTTCTTGAAAAGAAACTTAAAACCAAACATATCTCAAAAGAAAACCTCTTTAGTTCTGAAATCCATTTGACCTAGTGGTGGAGCAGGAAGAGCCTGAGATGGAAGTGACATAGATTTACCCTAGCCAATTCTTAGTTCATAATTGTATATTACAACACCTGAATTCATATGAGGTCCAAACGATATAATCAGTTGAATATTAAGAAAACAAGGTGTAGTACATATATGACTATTATTTTGAAAATCTTACATAGCGTACTCTTTCACATAAATTATGCTAAATGACGCAAGTTACCAGATATTACAACTCTTCAATATTAATACAATTGACCCAAAAAGCAACAAAATTATGTCAGAGAAGTATAGATGTATAGGAATGAATATAACTACCATGAATTTAATAACCTTTAAGAACAACATTACATGGCCTATAGATACCATTCTATTAATGAGCGTGGGAATCTTCCCAACTCCTTAGATGAACGTGATAAAAATTTGAAACAGAGAATGCATAGCAAAGTGATGGTAATGCTCAAAGAGGCTAGACTTACAAGACCTCTTCTTTCATTATAAAATATTCCTAGCAGGAAATCCACCACTTTCATGTACATAAACAACTCCTAATGCCAAAAGAAAGACTTATAATTTATTCTTGGATTTACCTGATTTTAATGTCTTTTCAACAAACTCAATTGGTGCAAAGTCTGCAAATGTGGTATTACATGCAACTAATTTCTTTTGAGGCTTAAACAGTTCACTCACCTTGTCAAGGCTTTCACATTTTTACATACATCTTGCAACTATAAAATTATTTACATAACTATCCAAGTTTTTTGAACTAGAGGGCTTTCAACTAGTCTTTTGTTCATACAACTATCTTTTTAGATGCAAAAATGTGACTTTTCTAATCCTTCCAATTGATATTTAAAAATCTAATGTGCTCCTTTCTAAATTCCCATGTTATAATTGGGCAACTCTTCCACACATAGAGGAGTGACATCAAGATTTGATTCCTATAAATGTTCCAGCCAAGAAATTCCTCTGTAGCATTTTTTATTTGGGTAGATTGTATATTGTTGAATAGTTACAATCATGCAACCATATAAATTTTTGTTGATCTCTAATTTTTGTTGATCATTAGTGTCCCACAATCATTTATCTAGGCAGTTTAGTCAGTCATCACTATGGTTGAGCTATCCAGTATAGGTCGAGCTATCTGGCATAGTTGTTGCTGAGAAAATAATAGTTACAGTTAACAATTTCTGGATTTGATTGATGCTAAAAATTAATAACACAATCAAATCCAGAAATTGTTAACTGTTACTTTCATGGATTGTGGAAATCTCTTCTCTTTAAAATAATAGTTACCGAGTCACATGGTTACCAAGTTCAATCCATGCTGAGCAATAGAGTCTTTTTGTGCCGAGCAAGATAGTTTTTTATGCATGTCAGAAATGACACCAATTTTGAGGTAAACTATTTTGGGCCAACTTATCTAAGCATTTAATTTTTTTAACGGGATAATTATGCATTTAATTATTTGATCCCACTATGTGGCATGGAGCCAATCGAAAATTGGATTGCCCAAGCGGCATAAGAATTTGATCTTGATCATTGATCTAGATCTAACTGACAGATCCATAAAGTATATGAAGATTACTTCTTACCCTAGTTAGCATAACACATTGATAGAGAAGGTGTATGCGTACATAAGAGATGTGTGAAGGTTGTTTTGAGAGAAGAAGCATAGATATAGCAGAGTAAAAGTGCAGTGAGCAGCAAAGTAAAGATATATTAGATTATTAGATCAGAGAAGGTATTGAAAAGAGAAGATTCATTATCAACATCAGAGTGCGTATCGAAGGATTAGATCTTTAGACATTCTAACAAGTGTATCGAGTGAAATCTCTTAACAAAGTGGTTCTAACAGACCTTTCTAAACCTCTTAGTCGAGTGCTTACTTTGTTGTATGTTTAAATCCTTTTACAAGGTAGATTGTAATGATCTATAGCTCTTAACTGGGAAGACCTTTAACCAGGTAGATTACATATTGTGATCAAAACTTTGTAGCCCTAACAGGAACACTTTATTGCTACAGTAGTGAAGATTTTTGTGGGTGTCATCCCCGCCCCAGTTTTACCTTATTCAGTTTTTGGGTTACCAAATTCTATGTATTATGTTATTTATTTACAATCATGAATGCTAATAGATGATAGATCAATAACATTTATGTATGATTGTGGATCAGTTTTTTTTAAGAGATAAAATTTGAAGATGTGATTCACCCCCCNAAATTTGAAGATGTGATTCCCCCCCCCCCCCCCTCTAAGCATCTTGCTTTCCAAATATTGTATTTCCAACAGTTGGTATCAGAGCTCAGTTCTCCTACAAAAGGTTTTAATCAACTTGAGAAGTACAGATCTAGAGATGGAGATTTACAAATTGCGTAAAGTCATTGAGAAAAAAAAGATTGAAATTCAGCTAGCATTACATCAGCTTGAGACAGCAAGACAAGAATTGTGAAAATCCTTGATATCTAGGAAAGATTTGGACAAACAAATGAATGACACTCATTATCAGGAAGAAGACACTGAAAATCTATTTCAGATAGGAAACTCTACTGAGAGTGATGTAGCAATCTCAAATCTTCTCGAAAGGAATAATACATTGTGTGAAGAAGTCATGAACCTGAAAAGAGAACAAGAAATGCAAACAGTAAGACTATGTGAAGTAGTGAAACAAAAGAAGAAAGCTGAAGATGACAAAGCTATGGTTGAAGAAGAAAAAACAATGATGACTATCAGACTTGATGAAAGGACACATGAGGTACAAATGATGACAAATAATCAGGTTGAAATGGTTAATCAACTGTTACTTGTGAATTAGGAGATCAACAGGAAAGACATGGAAATGATAAATCTAAGATCTGAGAATAGTCAATTGAAAGATGAATTGAGATCTGAGAAAGAACTAAATGAAATATTGAATAGACCCAATGAAGCTTTGACTCATTTTGAAAATCTAATGGAAGCGTCAAGCAGATCTAAGGACACTTCTAGATTAGGTCACACAGAACAAAAGACACATTCTAAGAAAGGAGAATCATCTAAGACTGGTGAAAGGAGGAGTGCAAAGTAAAAAAAAAACAAGCCTGTATGCCACCACTATGGAAAAATAGGACACACTACAAACATCTACCAAAGAAAGAATGGTAATTCCAAACCTAAATCTAAGTTCAATGGTTATTGCTTTAACTTTAAAAAGTTTGCACATCAAGCACATGAATGTTGGGCAAAGGCAAATAATGCACCTCCCACACCTAGATTCAATGGGTATTGTTACAATTGTCAAAAATTTGGACATAGAGAACAAGAGTGTAGATCTAATGCTAAAAAACAATGGACATCAAAGAAACAAGAAAAAGTACCAAGGAAAGGTAACACTTACAATTGGGATTACAACACATGGCATAGTTGTCACTACTGTGGTGAGTATGGTCATGTTCTAGAAAACTGCATAAAGACACATTTTAGAGGAAAATCTAAGAGTTGGATGAACGAAAGCCTAGTTTTCTATAATTGTTTGAAAAATTAGTCACACTAGGAAAGATTGCAAGACAAGAGTACCTGCTCCTACTATTGAGGAAATTAGAGCATAGATGAATCAAACATGGGTAAGAAAAATAGAACCGAGCAGCAATGAAGCTACTAAAGCCGAGGTCACCCAATCTAATGGATCAAGTGATCACACCATCACTAATTAAGAAAAGGAAGGTATGTAAGGAACTGTGTTTATATCTCATATATGTTATGAGTTCCTAACATATAAAGTGCAAAAGTCCATATCTGCATATGTTGAGATGCATCAGGACATAATCTTGAAACATGTACCTAGAAAAATCAATATACACTATAGGTGTCGAGCAAAGTATTATTGTACACTAAGACCAAGCTCCTTAGTATGTGCCAAGCTGGTATGGGTTGCGACTGAGAGATAAATGAGTTTTGTGAGTCAGCCAAGGACAGTTGTTTGGCACTCACTCAATGGACAGAACATTTATTGCAAACCTAAATTTTAACCTTTGGAGCCTATAAAGGAAAGAGCTGTTATTTACTCTTTTTACCTTGTTATTGAGAATTTCACAGAGTGTTGGAGCAATTTTCTAACTTGATTTCTGCAAATATCTTTCGAAGACTTTTACAGTGTGTCATCAACTACCCTGAGTAAAAGTGCAAATTTCAACATATGTCAAGGTATTCTATTCATCGTCTTCTAAAACCCTATTTTTTTTGGAATCATGGCCACTAGTTCTTCCATAGCAATGAAGAGTAGGGAGAATGATTTTCTAAATGTTTAATTAATAAGGAGCGACACCTGTGCGCCTCCTAATTTCTGAGCAGTTCCTGAGAGCGTCATCCAGGGTGATCTAACTGGAGCTCTATCATTGATTCCACCTAAGGTACTCATGATTCTGATATTGGGTCATGCTATATGTACAAGATAAGTGAAGTTGGAGATCATGAGCTAAGAGCATCTTACAGTAAATTGTGCATAGATAGAGCCCTAAAAGATGAACACAAACATTTAGCCGAGAGAGGGTTAACTCATGCCCTAGAATTTCCAAGGGAGTGCAGAATGGAATGGATCAAAAAATTTCTTAGTCAAATACATGACATGAACATATGGCTTGAAAATGGAATAGTTAAGATAAAATAAATAAATCATCCATCGTGTAACTGGTTATCCAATTCTTAATGAAAAGAGGACAATGAAATTTTAGAGTAAGGAAAACATAGAGGAATACACTCGAGCTATTTGGAACAAAAGAGGGATGATGATCTCTACTATCACAGATTTGGAGCTTGATTTTGTTGTTAGGGTTATAGCTCATAATTTTTATCAGTTGATCTGACTAGACAGTGTTTCATGCATTGCAGTCGATTAGGCTTGGAAGATTGTGAAGAAGGATCATACATATGACCTTGTTGAGCTTCAAGTAATGCAACTAGTTGAGAACCTTGTTTCAATTAGAAAGGAAAAGAGCTCAATATGTAAGTTTGGATCTCTGCTCATTTGCATTATTTTCTACATACATAATACATTTCCTACCTTTGGGAACATAGTATGGAAAATTGATAGACCTATCACATAGAAAATCAATGAATTTATTCAGCAATTAGGTGATAACTTTGACAATGTGTTGGGAACATATTTTGTTGAATTCAAGAAAAAGATGAGATTAAGGAGTATAATTCCTAGATCACTAGTTGAGAAACATTATGAGGATGTATGTTTCCTAGTAGACACAAATTTCACCTATGTGAAGGCAGTAGTGTCGGGGTATCATGGCTAAGGCCATTACCTTATGAAGTGAATGTTGATGAGACATTAGCAACAATAATAGCTCTATTGGAAGAAGAGATTGATAGTGCAGCAAAACATTTTGGAAACTATGAAGAAGCTAAATCCAAAATCTCTATGGATTTGAAGGTTGGCACTATGGAGAGAAAAAGGAAAAAGATTGTCAAAAATCTGAAGAAGATGGTTGGTATAGAGAGTGATGAAGAAGTTGAGGATGCACCTTTGGGCTTATCAACAGGAAATGGAGAAGATATGTCTAGTGAAGAAGAGGAGAGTGAACATGAAGAGGAGGTCACTGTGAAAGGTAAATGGAAGTAGCCAGTAGTTGCTAAGGAAACTAAACCAAGTCAAGCCAAATCTAAGGCTACCCCTCATATTGCTAACCGTCCTAGGACAAGAGCATCAACTATTTCTACACAAGCTGAGTCAACAAAGGTATATACAAAGAAGAGTGCTGGTGAGAGCAGTTCAGGAAAGAGAAAACAAGTTCAAACTAAGGCACTGTCGGGCATACTTGAGAAAAGAACAAGGAGAAAACTAATCCTGAGTGATGAAGAAGATGAGGAGAAGATAGATACTGATGAACCTAGCAACATACCTACAACATCACATAAACCATTGACCAATATTGATGAGGTATGTAAGAACCTAATAAGTAATGCTGGTTTAGCAAGATTTAAGTTTATCAAGTATGGGAAGAAAAGCATAGCTAACAAACATAAGATTCAGGAAGCATTGCTAGATATGATGTGTACATACAAGATGACACCTGTAGAAATAGGAAATCTTATTCCTATAGACCTTTATGATATTTTATCATAGAAGTGGCAGCATGAATTAATGATTGAAAGATAGATAAGGGAAGGAACACTAGCCAAGGTCATTCCTAATCTAACCAAGAAACAAATAGCTAAATTCATAGAAAAATATCAAAGGAAGTTTATTCCTAAACAAAGAGCCTATGCAATTCTGAAGAATGATGTTGAAGGAGTAGTTCAACAAAGCACCAGAATATGGAAGGAAACCTTTGGGTTCATTACTAAGAAGGCTAATGATAAAGGTGAAAGCACCTCAGAGCCTAAAGAAATGGAAGACCAAACCACTACTGATCAAGCAGAAACTGAGACAGAACCCCAAAAGGAAACTAGCGATGTGCAAATTACAGATTTAACAATGGATAGTCCCATTGACACCACACTTGGAGAGGACAACAATGTGAATGTCGAGGATCATAATGAGCCAGCAGACATAGTTGTACAATTGCCCATTTGTACAACTGAGGTCAAGGCATAGATAAGAGGAGAAAATGAGGTAATCAATACTAATCCACCTATTTTAGAGGTTGTACAAAAAAATTTAGAGAGTGGAGATAAGATGGAAGAAATTGCAAATAAACCTATAGAAAAAGAGGCTATACAAGTGTTGGTGGATCTACCACACTATACAAAATCTACTCCCACTGGATCCAAAATAGAAAGTATAACTGATCTATAAGAAATCTTGACTCAGATGAAGGCAGTAATTGAAATTGATATTGACAAAGGAAAATATATCACAGAACCTAAGCCGAGTATCAGCTCACCTGAGCTTAAAAGGAGGAAGTTAAACAAGAAAAAATCACCCATCTTAAATGTCACACTTTATGAAGTCATTGTGATTCCTAAATGGGATCTAGAGAGTTTGACATATGAGCAAATTCAGACCCTTCTGTTGGAAAGATTGCTACAATGTAGACAATTTCTATTTTGTCATTGATGTCAAAACTTAATTGGTGAGACTATTGTTGTATGTTTGAGTACCTTATCTATTGATTGATGAAGATTTGAAAATAATGGGATAACAAGAAGACCAAGGAAATGGTTGAGTTATGAGTATACACCAGGGTACTTCATCATTTGGCACTTTGGCAAAGTGATACATTGTTTATCTATCACTGATAGTTCACTGGAAGGTCGATGTCAAGAAAAGCAAAGTCGATGTCAAGAAAAGTGAAAGGTGATGCCAAGCAAAGCAAAGATGATGTCAAGTGCCAGTAAAATGCTGAGGGAGAGAGAAAGTCGAGCAACAGTATTTTGTTAATTGATGAGATTTGAGATCTATGGCTGACATAGTTTATTTTATTGGGATATGCATTATTAATTAAGATTGGTCCACACTCATTTAATGCATAGGAAACTGTTATTAGTGCATGGATTCAATTTTTAATTAATGACTATATTGGAGAAGTAAATTAAATGTAATGATGGAAAGATCCATTGGATCTAACCTAACCTAAGATCTACGATCTTGATTAAGTGAAAAAATATTTATCTAACCTAGATGAAGAGGTATAATATAACCTACTATGGTTATTGTCATTGTATCCAAGGGAGGAGAAGTTTGTATGCAAGAGTATTGCATGGTTAATTGAGTGATTGGTAAGACCTAGCAAAGAAGGTTGAGTAGAGAAGTAGAGAGAGATTGCTTGATGGATTTCCAAGAAGATCTAAAGTTTAAGATGAAAATGGAGGCCACTCAGTGAATTAGCATTAGAGCTGAAATTGGATCTAGATTTGCAAAGTAAGTTGTATGTATCAGATCACACCTGCTGATTACTTTCTAACCATTGTATCAGTTCAAATACTTTGACTAGGTTGACTAATAGTCATTGTATAAATCCTTTGAACAAGGTAAAATTCAGACTGGAATGTTCTAAGTCCTCTAACAAGGCCACTCCTAACAGGGTGATTAAATCCTTTAACCAGGTCACATTTGACAGTGTGTTTTGTAACCTTTAACAGGGTTGGCTCCTAATAGGGCATCACTTCAGAAGAGTGAAATTTTGGTAGTATGATAGTGGTGGTTTTTTCCTTATTGGGTTTCCATGTTAAATCATGGTGTCAAAATGTGTGAATGTTATTGTTGTGTTTTACTGTTAAGTTTCTGCAAGCTTATATTTCATTAGTACAGTAAACTGCACACTTTTGTTGTTTATTGTTGCCGAGCAGATATGAGTTGTTGAAGTTGGTTTAAAGTTTTATATGGGCACATCTAGACTTGAGGATAATTGATTCACCCCCCCCCCCTCTTAGTTATTATGAATTCATCCTAACAATTGGTATCATAGCACTTGTTCTCTTGAAAAATTTGAAGGTACTTNTAGACTTGAGGATAATTGATTCCCCCCCCCCCCCTCTTAGTTATTATGAATTCATCCTAACAATTGGTATCATAGCACTTGTTCTCTTGAAAAATTTGAAGGTACTTGGAGATAAAGATCAAGTTGTATAAAAGGGATGGACCGAAGATTAACAAGGAAAACTTTCCTGCATGGAAATGTTTGATGAAACTTCACTTGGCTTGTATTGGTGATTCTGCTAAATGACATATTGAAATAGAATATGTATCCCCTACTAGAATTCTGAATGCTGCACAATTAAGAGAAAAGCATGAACATAATCAAGCAATGTTGGAACTTGTATCATCTCTGAACTATCATGAATTTGAGGACATCAAGGATTGTACAAGTGTAAATTAGATGTGGGATGCCCTTACAACCATTTATGGAGGTGATATGAATTTACTAAGAGCCAAATCTAAAATCTTGAGAGGTAATTTTGATGATTTAAAAATGCAAGAAGGAGAAAATAGAGTACAATATTATGATAGGATAAAGGAAGTTATAAATTCTATTAGAGGAGCTAAGGGAACCATTGATGATGACACTATCATGAGCAAGGTATTGAGAAAAATTCTTCCTATTTATGCTATTAGAGTATCTTCAATCCAAGAACTAAGATGTACTCCTAATAACAATTTGACTCTGGAAAGTTTGGTAGGCAGACTTACTGCATTTGAAATGTCAAATTTTGACAACTATACTCCACAAGCTGTTGAATCTGCATTCAAGTCACAAATGGTCATCAGTAAATCAAGGAAAGGAAAGAAATGTGTGGATAGTAATAGTGACACCTCAGATGATGATCGAGAAGAGCCTGAGGCACTTATGGCAAGGAGACTAGCTAGAGGAAAAGGAAAATTCAAAGGTAAACTTCCTATTATTTATTTTTCTTGTAACAAAGTTGGTCATATTGCTACTAGATGTCCTGACAAGAATGAGAAAGATGAAAGAAGAGAATGCAAGTACAAATATAGAAAGGAGAATCAAGACTACAGAAAGTACAAGGATTACAAAGATAAAAGTAAGAAATCTTGTTATATAGCTAAAGAATCTTCTGACAGTGAATCAGATAAATCTGATGAAAATGATATAGAAGTTGTGTATGTTGCAATGAAAGATGATTTTGATGATGATGAGAAGACTGCACTAGTTTCTTATAAGAGTAAAGGTGATCATTGGATTATTGATAGTGGTTGTTCACATCACATGGCTAGTGATAAGGACAAATTTGAAACCTTAGATCAATGTAAAGGTGGATATGTTAAGTTTGGTAATGATACACCTTATAGAGTTAAAGAGAAAGGATCAATTCAATTGACTTGAAAGATTAGATGTGATGATGTATAGTGTGTTGATGATCTTATGTATAATTTGTTGAGTGTTTCACACCTGAACACTTCTAGTTACAGAGTTGAATTCCACCATAGGAAAGAAAATATCTATGATGCCAATGGAGAATTGGTTGGAGGTGGTGAGAAAATGAAAGGTAACTTATTCCATCTGGATTTAGCTGAAGAGACATGCTTGTTTGCACAATATAATGATGTTTGGTTATGGCATAAGAGGCTATGTCATGTTAACTTTGATAACTTGGTAAGCATAAGTAAATTGAAAAAGGTTAGAGGGTTTCCTAAGTTAAAGAAACTTGAGAATGCAATGTGTAAGCAATGTCAATTGGGCAAAATGACTAAATCTAGTTTTAAGAGAAAAACTCATACTTATGAGAATATTTTGGAATTGGTTCATGCTGACCGATGTGGACCTATTGGTGAGAAAAGTTACTATGGAGACAAATATTTTATTCTATTTATAGATGACTACTCTAGGATGATGACTGTTATGTTTCTCAAAGAAAAATCTAATGCATTTCAGTTATTTAAGTGGTACTTGGCAAAAGTTGAAAAGGAAATAGGTAAGAGTCTGAAATGTCTGAGATCTGACAAAGGAGGTGAGTTCATTTCTAATGATTTTAATAGGTTCTGCAATGACCGAGGGATAAAAAGACAGATGTTAGCACCTAAGACACCACCACAGAATGGTATAGCTAAAAGAAGAAATAGATCTATCATGGATTGTGCCAGAACATTAATGATGGAGAAAAATGTTGCACATAAATATTGGAGAGAAGCTGTAAGTACAGTTGTTTATACCTTAAACAAAGTACAAGTCAAGAAAGGTACAAATACTACACCTTATGAGCTATGGTATGGACATGCACCTACTATAAGTTATTTTAAAGTCTTTGGGAGTAGATGTTTTATACTGAAGGATAATAGAAATGGTAAACTTGATGCTAAAGAAGAAGGCATATTTCTTGGATATTCTACTAAGAGCAAGGCATAATAATGTTTGAATTCTAAGACTAATAAAATTGTGGAAAGTGCAAATGTTAGAATTGATGAATATGCAGAAAGAAATGAAGCTGAAAACATGATTGAGCCTGAAATTTACAGATCATTCACTTATCCTAAAGAGGAGGATTCTAACAAAATTGAAAATGAAGTTGTTGAGCAACAGTCTACACCTACCGAGACATAGAAAAAAATTGTCAGGCAATAGGAGGTGACTGTCAAGCTATTTGATGGAGATGTCAAGTCACAGTTTCACCCTGAAATGAACTTGAATGATCAAACTAAAGTGGAGAAAGAGCCTACTTTGGAAAAATACGAGGCACCATAAACCTGATCAAATCATAGGAGAAAAGGTTTCTGCAGTTATGACAAGAGGCAAATTAAGAGAAGACACATGTTTTCTATGTGATTTTGAGCCTAAGACAGTAAAAGATGCTTTGGAAAATGAAGATTGGATTCAAGCCATGAATGAAGAGATAGACCAGATTGAAAAGAACAAGACATGGACACTAGTACTAAGACCTGACAACAAAAATGTAATTGGTACAAAGTGGGTATTCAGAAACAAGCTGAATGAACATGGAGAGGTGACAAGGAATAAAGCAAGACTGGTATGCAAAGGATATGCACAAGAGGAAGGAATTGACTATGGATAGACATTTTCCCCAGTTGCAAGATTGGAGGGTGTAAGAACTCTACTTGCATATGCAGCCTACAAAGGATTTAAATTCTATCAAATGGATGTGAAGTCAGCGTTTCTAGATGAGATATTAGAAGAAGAAGAATATACTGAACAAGCTGATGGATTTGTTGACCCAAAAAAGAGGAACATGGTTTGCAGACTGCATAAGGCCTTATATGGATTGAAACAAGCACCCAAAGCATGGTATGAAAGATTGCACAATTATCTGAAGAAGATTGGATTTGAAAGAAAAAATGACAATAGCAATCTATATTTGAAAATAGAGCAAGGTAAAGGAATTTTATTGGCTGAAATTTTTGTTGATGACATCATATTTAGTGGACAAGATATGATATGTAAAGAATTTTCAAAAGAGATGAAAACTAAATTTAAAATGTCTATGTTTGGTGAGATAAAATTCTTTGTTGGTTTACAAATACATCAAATGAAGAATGGTATCTATATTACTCAATCAAAATATGTCAAGGAGATACTAAAAACTTTTGGTATGGAAGATTCAAAACTAGTGAGTACACCCATGGCTACTGGACAGAAGTTGACAAAGAATGACGATACAAAAGAGGTAAATCAAACACTGTATAGATCAATGATTGGTAAGCTGAAATATGTTGTACACAGTAGACCTAATATTGAATTAGCAGTTGGAATTATTGCTAGATTTTCTACTAATCCAAAAGATACACATATAATGGCAGTGAAAAGAATTCTGAGATATTTGAAAGGTACAGAAGACTATGGCCTATATTACAAAAGGAATGACAAGTTTGAACTCAAAGTCTATACTGATTCTGACTAGGATGGTAATTTTGATGATAGAAAAAGCACCACAGGAGGAGCATTTATTTTGGGGAAAAGATTAGTTTCCTGGACAAGCAAGAAATAGAATTGCACCTCATAATCTATAGCTAAAGCTGAGTATGTGGTAGCAGCAGTTAATTGTTCAAACATTGTGTGGTTGAAGATACTATTGAAAGGTATGAAGGAGGAGATCACAGAACCAATTGTCATATATTGTGATAACACAAGTGCCATTAATATCTCTAAAAATCCTGTAATGCACTCTAAGACAAAATATATAGCTATCAAGTATCATTACTTGAAGGAGCTAGTTTAGAAGAAGGAAGTGAGACTGGAATATGTGAACACTAAGGAACAGTTGGCAGATATATTTACAAAAGTATTACCCAAGGATGCGCATGACTATCTATGAGGTAAATTGGGGGTGATTCCCCTAGTAGAGGCTAACTAGTTTGGAATGGTACTATTGCATCATATGTTTTAATCATAACACTTGACACAATGATGCACAATAATTCACATTTTTTAGAATGCTGCCTTAAAATTGTGAAGTAGAAGACAAGAATAGAAAAGGAGATCATTCATAAACAAAGATGACATGAAAAACATGGTACAAAGATTAGAATAAAATAATTTTCATAATGAAGATATCAACATATTTGGCATTGTTGTCAAAGAGGGAGATTATTGCTAAAACATATTATTACTAAAATAGATATGAGGGAGATATTACTAAAAGAGGGAGCTGAACAGTAACAAAAAACATTGCAGTGTGATTGTAGACACAAAGGGAGTTAGAATGAAGCTAAAGACATTAATGAAGATTTGTCCATATCAAGAACACAGGCACTTTTTGGATTGTATGGTAACTTTGGTTGGAAATTATTGTTTTATAGTTTAGTGTTGCCATCAATGCCAAAGAGGGAGATTGTTGGAAAGATTGCTACAATGTAGACAATTGTTATTTTTTCATTGATGTCAAACCTTAACTAGTGAGACTATTGTTGTATGTTTGAGTACCTTATCTATTGATTGATGAAGATTTGAAAAGAATGGGATAACAAGAAGACCAAGGAAATAATTGAGTTATGATTATACACTAGGGTACTTGATCAATTGGCACTTTGGAAAAGTGATACATTGTTTATCTATCACTGACAGTTCACTAGAAGGTCGATGTCAAGAAAATCAAATTTGATGTCGAGCAAAGTGAAAGGTGATGCTGAGAAAAGAAAAGATGATGTCGAGTGCTAGTGAAATGCTGAGGGAGATAGAGAAAGCCGAGTAATAGTATTTTGTTAATTGATGAGATTTGAGATCTATGGCCGACATAGTTGATTTTATTGGGATATGCATTATTAATTAAGATTGGTCCACTGTTATTTAATGCACAGGAAACCATTATTAGGGCATGGATTCAATGTTTAATTAATGACTTTACTAGAGAAGTAAATTAAATGTAATGATGGAAAGATCTGCTGGATCTGACCTAACCTAAGATCTACGATCTTGATTAAACAAAAAAAGATTTATCTGACCTAGATGAAGAGGTATAATATAACCTACTATGGTTATTTTCATTGTATCCAAGGGAGGAGAAGTTTTTATGCAAGAGTATTTCATGGTTAATTGACTTATTGGTAAGACCTAGCAAAGAAGGCTGAGCAGAGAAGCTAAGAGAGATTTCTTAATGGATTTCCAAGAAGATCTGAAGTTTGAGATGAAAATGGAGGCCAATCAGTGAATTAGCATTAGAGCTGAAATTGGATCTAGATTTGCAAAGTAAGTTGTATGTATCAGATCACACCTGCTGATTACTTTATAACCATTGTATCAGTTCAAATCCTTTGACTAGGTTGACTAACAGTCATTGTATAAATCCTTTGAACAAGGTAAAATTCAGACTGGAATGTTCTAAGTCCTCTAACAAGGCCACTCCTAACAGGGTGATTAAATCCTTTAACCAGGTCACATTTGACAGTGTGTTTGTAACCTTTAACAGGGTTGGCTCCTAACAGGGCATCACTTCAGAAGAGTGAAATTTTGGTAGCATGTTACTAGTGGTTTTTCCCATATTGGGTTTCCATGTTAAATCATGGTGTCAAAATGTGTGAATGTTATTGTTGTGTTTTA
>MU225287.1:699021-724665 GCA_018584345.1 Thuja plicata | reverse complement strand
ACTGATACAATGGTTAGAAAGTAATCAGCAGTTGTGATCTGATACATACAACTTACTTTGCAAATTCAGATCCAATTACAGCTCTGATGCTAACTTACTGGATGGCCTGCATTGTCATTTCAATCTTTTGATCTACTTGGAAATCTGTCAAGCAATCACACATGCAACTTTCTGCTAGGTCATGCCAGTCAATAAATCAACTATGCAAACCTCTTGCATACACACTTCCACTTTACACTTGCACTTGCACACTTAATGAATAACCCCTTGAGGTTATCATATACCTCTCTATCTAAATCAGATAAATATTTTCCGCTTAATCAAGATCATAGATCTTAGGTTAGGTCAGATCCAATGGATCATTCCATCATTTTATTACATTTACTTCTCCAAAGTAGTCTCTAATTAAATCTTGAAACCATGCATTAATTACGGTTACCCATACATTAAATGAAGTGGATCAATCTTTAATTAGCTTTTCATATCCCAATAAAATTAACTAAGTCGGCCAGAGATCTCAAATCTCATCATTAATCCAATTACTATAAGTCGGTCAACATCATTGTTTCCACTCGGCAATTTCACTAGTGCTCAGCACTGAACAAACTTTCTTGTCACAAATAACTTCGCTTGGCACAAACAACTTTGCTCGGCACAATCCAAACTTGCTCGGCACAAAACAGCTAGAAAAATTGTCTGTGAATGATAAACAACCAATTACTTTGCCTAAGTGCCAACTGATCAAGTACCCTTTTATTTTCCTTAACTTAACCATTCACTTGGTCTTCTTGTTAAATATTCTTCATCAACAATAGATATGGTACTCAAATAGATAACAATAGTCTCACCACTTAAGGTTTGACATCAATGACAAAATAACAATTCCTTGCATTGTCACTTTCTAATATATATATATTGGAAAACATATTGTAGATCGATTATTATTGGGAAAAATAATATAACCTTTTTATTAATGCTGGAAATTAATTTTTTTTTTAAAAAGAGAGATTGCTATTTTTATTTTAAAAAAAAACACAGTCTAGTTTTTTTATTATTATTTTCTCCATAGTTAAAAAAAAATTAACTAAATAAACTATAAAAAAAATATACATATGTTAAAGGATTTTGTTTTAATGAAAACGGTTTTAAAAAAATTAATATAAAAATTTTGTTAAGGTTTAAAGGGAGGTGGGTGGCAGGGGCCACTACACCCCCCCCCCCCCCCCCCCCTCCCCACTTACCCCTTATTGCAGCCGCGGGGACCGCACGACAGTCCCCTACCGTGGAAGGCAGGGCCTGCCTTTACGGCAGGGACCCTCCCGCCGCACGACAAGTCTGTCGGTTGTTTCCCCCGTAATGGAAGTAGGCAGCTTTTAAAAAGGACTGCGGTGAGTGGGAGCTGGGACCAAGACCCCCCCACCCCTCCTAAAAAAAAAAGGTAATTTGTTTATTATTAATATGTTTATTTATTTATTTATTAGTACTTCTTTTGTTTATAATTTTTTTTAATTATTTTAATTTATTTAAATTTACATTAAATTTAGTTTTAAATTAATAAGGATAAGTTTAGATTAATTTAACTTTGTTTAAATTAGTTTTAATTAATGTATTCCTAAAAGATTGTTTATTGTTTTGTATATTATGCTATTGGAAATCTGATCGATTTAATATTATGCTATTGTTAATTGATTATTAATAATAGAGGTTTTTTTTAATATTTATGGAATATATGTTTTTATTAAGATTTTATCAAATGAGGGTTATTTATTTAAAAATAATAAAATAAAATAAATAGTATTAATATTGAGGTAATATTAATATCTATTAGAGATTATATATGTATCTTCATGGTAATTGTAGTCGATTTTAGTAATTATGTTATGGGTTAATTTATATGTTTTTATAAATTAATCTACATAGGTTTTTAATTTGTGTTTCCATGGAAATTGAATTATGTTTGGTTAGTAATTTATTAAGATAAGTGAGTTTGCATTGTTAGACTAGTCATATTATAGCTAATAATTTATTTATTTAATTATTAGTCTATTATATTCTATGCTTAAGTTAAACTTAGGCAGCTTATTATTCTTTAGGGTTTTCTCCTTTAGGGTTTCGGTATCCTTTTATAAGGATTCACTTCTTTGCATTTCATTAAGGAGTTTTTTTTTCACATCACATTGTAATTTCTAGAACCATATTGTTAATATATTGTTTTCTTTTGCATACGATGTTTCCTCTGGCTTTTTGGCCTCCATAGCTTCTCCAGTCTTCTGTACTTTACTTCTTCCATGTGATAGGTTTGCATGCATGTGTTCTTGGGAGAATAGGTTTTTTCCTATTCTAACATGGTATCAGAGTCATCCTGTAGTTGGCTGTTTGAGTTCTGTTGAAGCAAGCTCTTCGCGGTATGAGGGTTTGAAACTTTCAATTTTTTTTTGGTATTTTTTATTGGATCTGGGGGGCTCTCTATTTTTTGGAGCACTTTGGACCAAAACTGACCTCACAATTACATCCGGAAGGCCCAAAAACCCTAAAATCCATATAAAATATATTCAATTTGGACACTGGAGTGTCTGGGAAAAAAATTTTGGCCCTCTAGGACCATACAGGCATGATTTTTGAGGAAAAAAACAAAAAAAAAACACATTCTTTTATGTTTTTTTAAGCGTTTAAAAACGCAGGTAGTGTATTTTCAAACCGGCCATCGTCGGGCCACTGGCACTCCACCGCCGTCGGTCGGTGCCTAGCCCGCCACCCTGCGCATTATGCGGCCCCTGCCGCCCCACTGCCCCCGCCGCCTACCGGCCCCTGCCTCCAGCGCCCACCGCTCCCTGAACCCCACCGCCCCTCTGCTCCGCTCGCTGGTCGTGCCACCGCTTGCGCCGCCCGGCAGGTGTTTAGCCCCACGGGCTTATTTATGCCCAGCAGTCAGTCACATGGCGACCAGGAGCCCCACGGGCTCTTCTATGCCCGACGGTGGTCATATGATGCCCAGAGGCTTGGGATTTTCAGCCCCAGGGGCTTAATTTTTATGTTTGAGGCCCTTTTGACCCTCCCAGACTGTTTTCACTCTATCTTGAGCATACGGGGGTATTTTTCTGACTTCCATATACCGTCGAAAATCTCTTTCCGAGAAATTTCTGATGATGGAGGTTGGAGTTTTGGGTTCTGCCATTTTGATAGTATTTTTTTTGTCAAAGTCTGATGTCTATTTTTTGCCTTTCGGGATCCCTATCTTGCTCATCCGGACTCCATTTTTGGCAAACCAGATATCGTCGAAAAACTAGTTCAGTGAGCTATTCAATTGGAGTGGTATTTTTTCCAGATTCTATTGTAGGTTCTCTCTCCTCTAAGTTTGGCATCTTTCACACTCTGGAAGATTACTTGGGTTCTACAGGTCCTAGGATCTCTTCTTCTAATCTTCTGGCTCACTCTTCTTTCTAACTTCTGAGCTTGTATGCTTCTCTTCTGTAGCATTCTTTTTTCTATAAATACACTGAGATAAAGTTCCTACTTCTGTATTTCTGAGATTTCGAGCACCTTGTGTGTTTTTTGTACTCGCACTTAGTTATAAAGTGCCATGGGGGGCTATGATGTTTGTCATTTTGTGCTCATCCACCTTTGTCAAGTGAGAATACCTTCCATGATATTAGTCCATGTTGTGTTTCGATGACACCACCCTTTATCCTATACTTGTACTTATGTTGCACTGTTGTTGTTCCTGATTCTTCTTTCTACAGATGTTTCTGGCATTGTAATTCAGTGTTCCTATCACCTCTCCCTGTTCAGTATTATGGGGGGATTCTCCTATTGGTTCTATTACTTCCTAAGTTTGATTGATCAGCTCTTCAAACTTTGTCTTCTCTACCTGGTCATGCAATTTTTCAGTGGGAGTTCCAGCAGTTACTTCTGACAGTGTTTATAGCTTCATTCTTCGAAGATGCTTCTTGCTCTTTCTTGTTCCTTTCTTTGGGACTTTTCCTAGATTGAAGGCTTAGTTTCCTTCACCTATTTTATTTCTTGTACTTGGGTACTTGGTCAGGCCTAGTTGTCGAGACCCATAGTTCCTTTCATGCATTTTGTTTTCATGCATCTTTTTGTCTTTAGTTGTTTAGCTTCTCCCTAAGTTACACTTAAGCGGGGGTGTTAGAGTAGTCATATTATAGCTAATAATTAATTTATTTAATTATTAGTCTGTTATACTCTATGTTGAAGTTAAACTTAGGTAGCTTATTATTCTTTAGGGTTGTTCCCTTTAGGGTTTCAGTATCCTTTTATAAGGATTCACCGCTTTGCATTTCATTAAGGAGTTTTTTTTTATCACATTGTAATTTCTAGAAATATATTGTTTTCTTTTGCATACGATGTCTCCTCTGGATTTTTGGCCTCTATAGCTTCTCCAGTCTTTTGTAATTTTCTTCTTTCATGTGACAGGTTTGCATGCAGGTGTTCTTGGGAGAATAGGTTTTTTCCTATTCTAACATGCATAACTAGGGTTATAAATTTGTTTATCATTGTGTTTCACTATGTATAGCTAAATTTGATTTAGATTATTCCAATGATGTGTATATCGTCATGTTATCACTACATTCTTTGATTAGGTCTTTTTGAAGATATATATATATATATATATATCATTCAATTCTGAATTATCTCCTTCTGGAGATGTACTTATTATGTCATGATGTACTATTTTGGGATGTGATTATTCATGGTGTCTTGGGAGTAATTTCCAGTGCATGTTTCTTATTATGTTATGTTGGTTCGATTGTCTTTTTTGAACCTAGTGTTTTGAACTTAGGATATGTGATCCTTTGAGAATGTCTCATATTATTATGGTTAGTGAGAACCAGTAGTTCCTATATGGGTAGGAACCAGTTTATGAATTTATAAGATTATGTTTGACCTTGAGCTTAGGGGGTGGTTAGTTACGTACATCTTAGGGGAGTGGCTTACAATAGGATTTTAGGGCCCAAAGAGGACAGTCTAGGGTGACCTATCGTAAGTTTGTTAATAAGTGATAACTTAATAATAAAAATTGGGGTTTACATTAATTACAAGATTGATCATGATGCCTCACTTATTCCTTTAGTACTAGTATATACTAAGGATAAGAATAAGTTGATACCTATAGAGTAAGTATGGTTAGACTCCTCATCTTTGTGAGAGGGTATTCTAGCTCTGCATGAGTCATGTTGAGAGGTCTGGGGTCCAGAGAGGCCAATCTAGGGTAACTCAAGTGATTGACCATGTCATGACACTCCTATAGAATGTAGTCTAAGTCTCCTCCATAGGTCATGTTGTACCTTTTATGGTTGTGTCTTGGACACTTGGCTTTTGGATTCAGTATTTGGGTTATGTTGGTGTTTTGGGATATCTTATGTATGTTCTTTTATCTTTGGATGGTGTACCTTTGTTTTGATCTTGGATTTCCAATTGTCTTGATCTTTCCATCCTTATACTTTTTCTTTAGTCTTTCTCATTGTGATCAGAAAGCTTCTACAATATTCCTATGTGTTCTTTATGATGGCTTGTATATCTTTGATTGCCTTCATGTTGTCTACCTATGTGAGTGGGCTTGTTATTATCTCTTCAACGCGGTGGGAGTGGACCTTTGGTTTCACGTTGTCTGGTGGTAGTGATTCTTATTACCATTGAGATCCAATAGTTATTCTTCATGCTTGGGTGATCTTTGATGCAGTTCTATCTTCTGATTCTTATGGAGACTGGTTCAATTTCATGAATTGTATATTTGTAACTATATGTATATATTGGTTGACATCCTTTCAAGGATGTATTGTGTTGTATTCATCATATTTATCTTTGGAGGTTTTGATCTTATCATATCAGTTGTAATCTTATAATAGTGTATTGAATGTGATACCTATATTAGTTGTTGTATCATACTTGCATTAGAGTGATTACTACATACCCTGCGTCATGTGCAGAGGATGTGAGTTACGAGATGTATATTATGGATTCAGTTTATGTATCATTTATGTTAGTTCTTTATAGTTATTCTCATAGATTATTTTCTTAATTAATTCTACGTCAAGGAACCCTTGAGAATTGTTATCTATGTTCGAGTTGTACTTATGTATATGTCATATATCTCATTGCATTGCTTCTGCATTGTTATCATTATTTTTTGTAAACATTTTTTTAAAAAAAATTATCTTGTTAACTCAGTGTCATGGTTAGGTTTGTTCTCTTGGGTTCCCTGGTGGGGCATTACAAAATCTCCCTATGTTGTTTAGAAGATGATAGTAATATTGTAGGCATTAAATTTAGATAGATATGTGTTGCATTGCTGAGAAATGCAATGTTGACATTTTTATTATGATATATATCTTGAGTCTCCCAAAAGATGGTGATAAATTGATGTCATAAATGTGGTCAACCTGCAAGGAATTAATACCATACTACCAAGTAGCTATAGGACTATATATAACCTCTTAGTAGCAAAACAACTTCAATAAACCAATCTTCAAAAAAAGATTATTTATTCTACCCTAAGTCCCAAGATCTCCTTTGTAGCCCTCTTATGAAAGTAGGGCATGTTTTCCTAAGAAAAACTAAGGGGTAAATCCTAACTATGAAAATCATCCTATTTGATCATAAAAACACCACAATCCCACCCATTTTCCTACCTTGGAAGATATTCTACAAATTCTTTCTCCCAATCACTTACATTTAGATCCTTGTCTGATTTAGCCTTTGCCTCTTCTACAACATATTTTGTTAAAACTTCCAACACACATGCATCAATTCCTTTAAGTGAGTCCAGATATTGGAACTTCTTTGCATTTAAATCAACGATAGCCAAGCACCAATGTATTTCCTTATGGACAGGTTGTCACAATCGATAAGAAATTTTATTTCCCCCATTTGATTAATTTTTCAATGATGGATTTAAGAGATATGAAAACTTTTCTGTCCAAACCCTTGTTATAGAGGGTTTCAAACAAACTTTTAGAAAAATAATGATATGTCCTTCAAAACTCAATGAAAAATACCCAAACCCGATGTATTAGAAACTAGACTCAGAAATATTTCCAACCATATATGTCTTGTGTCAAAATGATCTCACATTAAATCACAACATGTGCTGCAACAAAAAAATTGTAAAAAAAATGATGGAGAAAACAGTAAACTTCCACAAAAACAATGATAAATTTCACAAAAATGGATCAAGTTGCGTGAGATTTGGATAAAAAAAGGTAGATTCAAAATCCTATGAAACCATATGGATTAGACATCACAAAGTTACTATATAGAGGCTTGGATTAAGCAAAATTAGATCCCTTCAAATCTCACGAAGTAGCATTTCTCGCTATGGAAATGTAGAAAATGTTGGAAGAGCTAATGTAGCTATATATGTACCAGAAAGATGTGTAGGTCCTAAATCCAAACATGAACAAAAGAAAATGAGAGTGAGGCATAAAATAATTGAATACAAACCTGTGTATCTTTGTAGCCATGGAGATTAGTGCTCAACATTAATTGGTGCAGTCAGGAGAGTAGCTAGGGAGGATGAATGGATGCCATGAGAGATGACATAATGAAGCGCACAGGAGGCTTCAAAATAGGCTTTCCAAAACAAGCAAGAAAGTGCGTATTGGCTAGGAAAATGATGAAAGTTCCCTCCAACTCTTTTCACACTAAAAAACAATTGGCTAAAATTCCCTCCAAATGTGAATTAAGGTCTTTATAATTTTTATTAAAAAAATTAACATTTATATTGTTTAATGTTGTTAATTATATTTTTAATTATTAATAAATTATCAATATTTTTAACTATGTTTCAAATTACAAGCTATAAATTATTAATTCTTTAAATATATTTTTAATTATTTTAGATTTACATTCTTCAACTTTTAAATGGTCTTTTATCTTTAATGTTTCAATTTAAGTCTATTTAAATAATTGTATATGCTAAGTATGAGATATTTTCTAGAGGTCAAATTATGATATAACTGTGTGGTTTTTTAGTCTAACTCATTGACCCATATTTCATGAGTAGTGGTTCACAAGAAGGAATCTCTCATGAGAATGAATATAACATGTAGCACTCATTGCATCAGAGATATTAGAAAATAGTGGCCAGAATAATATTCGCACAAAAATTCTACTGGCGAACACACATTATTGGTGAAATGCAACTTCTAAGAATATAAGTATATGATATTATCAAATATTCATGTGTAAAGGAGTATTAATCATTCATTTAGTCATTTTTATTATAAGGGTGACTAATTATTTAGTCATTTATTTAGTCATTTATATGGTCATTTATTTGGTCATTTTAACCGATGACCAAATTGGTCATTTATTTAGTCATTTTACCCGATGACCAAATTAGTCATTTATAATTGTGAATTGCAAATAATTAGTAGAATATGATCAGTTTTGGTCATGTGACTAAAAAATTTAGTCACGTGACTAAAATTTATAGTCATGTGACTAAACATTTTAGTCATGTAGTCATTTATTTGCCAGATATGATCAGTTTTGGTCATGTGACTAAAATTTTTAGTCACATGACTAAAAGTTTTAGTCACGTAGTCATTTATTTTCTAAATTATACTAGTGAACTTTCATGGAATCTACCTCCTGGTTGTCATATTCCAAGTCTTTTCAAGGATACTATTCAAACATCAGAGCAAGGACTTGTGGTGGATGAGCTTTCATATAATGAGGAGGAGATAAAATCAGAGGTGTCAGAATTGAGTGACGACTATGACAAGTTAGGACAGCAGGATGAAGAAATGGAGATTGAAGCTCAACCTGAGCCCTTGTTTGATTTATTTGATGAGCTCTCCCTTGTTTTTGATGAAGAAGAAGACATTCCATTACCTATGGCTGAAGGTCAATTAGGACAAAGGGATCACCATCAGCAGGGGATTGAAAAAGACGAAGATGTCATGTCTTTGTTGGATGAGTTACCTAGCTTTATTGAGCCAGATGTGAAAGAAATGGTCATAACCACTTCTACAATTTTGTAGCAGCTTAAGGGAATTGATGCTGATGATGTGCTAATTCATGCACCTACAGTCATGGAAGAGGTTTTCCAAGAAAATAACATAGACAAAAACTTTGAAGAAAATTATTTTTTCAATATCATTGAAGGTTTTTGTGACAAATTATGTGAGGAATCTCGGTCCCCTGGGGAAAATGTTCAAAGTTATGTGCCTATTGAAAGAGGCCTATTCTTGGATTGGTCTCTTTCTAAAGATCTTATACATGAACATGAGTTCAAACCAATTCCAGACCTTTAGAGAGTTGATAGTTTTGATGAACTCTTATCCTGTTTGACAGAACATGACAGTCCCCTAACCATGAAAGAGGAGTTGACATGGCTATTCATAATGTAGGACAAAAATGAAGATTCAAAAAATAACAAGGAGAGTTTTATTTTTAGACTTTAAAGAGGCTTCCCCATCAGATACTTGGCCCAAAAGGAGTTTACTGAAGCATCCTCATATGAGCTATTTAAGGTGATTAAATTTGATCCCACTTTTCAAGAAGTAGTTCTATATTTTTTGATATATTTTTATGTGCCTTATTTCTTACTATCTATCCTTATACATTAAATGTAAGATATCCTAATGAGGAAGGGTAGTTATTTTAACATTCTAGTGAATGGTTTTGTTTAACCAGTTTTCTATATTGGTTAGTTTAGATATGTTAGTTTTTCCCTGCTTTCCTCCAAGTGTTGTGCATAGTTAGTTGTTTCTTCTTATATAGCCCCTTTCTTATTTTGGTTCATTCTTCCTCCTCCTGGTTTCAATCCTCCTACCTCCCAGAAGTTTTTATGTTCTCAAATGCAGACTCCTGTGATGAATGGAATGTCAATAGGCCACTAGTTTTATATGTCTAGCAGGATGACATTCAACAGAAATCACCAAAAATGTTACCAAAATTTCCTATCTTATGCAATTTGGCTACAAGTGGAGAAAAATGAGGCTCCCACAAGGGTAGATTCTAGCTTGTATGAATTCTGTATTGATTCCTTATCTTAATCTTGCTCTCTATATTTTTTCTAGGTCCCCTTGTTCATATTTAAGACCTAAGTGCAAGAAACCCTTTGAATTTCATGATTAAAACCCTAGCTCATCCTTGACTTGGTCTATTTCTTCATTACCTTTTATGAATAACTTAAGTGTTTCATAAATTCATGTGCACATTTACATTTCCTTGTTTATCTCTTAGTTGTGCAACCCAGAAGGAATAGTCTCTTTATTCAGTGACTTCGAGATTTTCCTTAGTCATGTGATCTCGCAAGGAAATGGAATATGCTCTTTTCCTTAGGAGACTTAACATGGGCCATTGATGCAGTTTTAGATTGTGTGGATGGTGTGAGATCTTAGATTAAAACCCAAGGTTATGTCTTCATTTCATGACTTAGAGACTCAGTTTAGTCGCATAATCTCTAAATGAACTCAGAGTTAAGGTCTGGTTTGTTTTTCTTTTTTGTCATGTGATCTCTAAGTGGACTTGAGGTTAATTTATTTATTCTGAGATCACATGCAGATCATTGATCTTGTTGTAATCCTTCGGCTTGCAGTAGATCTTTTGATAAACCAGCGGTCAAGTTTTTCATCTTGCAACTTTGAGTTTTCTTTAGTTGCATGATCTCCAGATCTTATTCAGAGTTAAAGATGGTTTTCTTTTTTTCCTTAGTCACATGATCTCCAGATGTACTTGGAGTTAAATGAAATATTCTGAGATTAAATGAGAGTCGTTGATTCTGTTTAGATCTTATGGTTTGCATGAAGTCTCGAGACAAAGTCAAAAGTCAGCAAATTTTAGGAGATTACGCGCAGGCTGTTGATTCAGAGATGATCTTGTGGTTCTCGTGAAATATTGTGATAAACCTTGGAGTTATAATATGATCTCGTGACTTTGAGTTTTCTTTCAGTCATGTGATCTCCAGATAGACTAGGGTTACGATCAAGTCAGACAAAGTTAAGGATAGGTTTTCCAAGTTGTGATCTAAGACATTGATGCAAGTTTTGATCTCATGGATGGCGTTAAATCTCATAATAAACCCAGTGTTATCAAATCATCCAGCGACTTAGAGTTTCTTTCAGTCATTGAATCTTTAGATAGATCATGGTCAAGGAAGTTGCAGTAAACTTAAATGGAAGTGATGATTTGAGTCGTCGATCGTGTTTTGATCTTGTGGTTCTCTCATGATCTCACAATGAAAAGGAATATGCACTAAAGGTTTAGAGATTTGGTGCAAACCGTGGATGTATTTTTAATCAAATGGTTGTATCATGATCTTGCAATGAAATTGAATTTAGCATAGTTCATTGATGTAGAGTTGGTCAAGGTTGGATCTTGTGGTTCTTGTGTGATCTCGCAATAGACTCAGAGTTAAAGAAATGATCTCGTGACTCAGAGACTAAAAGTATTAAAGCTAAGTTAGGGCTAAGGTCAGAACTAAAGGTAATCTTCGAGAAGATTTGAATTCATCCAATGGTGGTCATAAATCCTTGAAGACAAAGTGCTCAAGATCTATCCATTAAGGCATCACACCTTGAAGACATGTGTCCATGGTGCACCAGGCTGAGCAAAGAAGGAATAAAGTAAAGACTGATCAAGTTTAGTTTGATCAGACGGATTGCGCAAAGCCTTAATGAAGAAGTGCTCAAAATATAATGATCAAGGCATCGCGCCTATGTGTGATGTGGCTCAATCAGATCCAAAACATGATACTTGGGTAAAAATAAGAAAAGATCCACGGCTGCATTTTAAACAACAGATTAAGTCTTATTCTAAACCGTTGATAGAAGCAACCGTGCCACCTGTGATTGTTAATATTTAAATATTCAAATATTGAAAATCCAATTTTAGGGGTTTCATGGCAGTGGCATGGTATTTCAAGTTGGTTGCAAAAAAGAGAGATGGGTCGAACCGACTTCTTTGATCAAATTTATGGTGATGGGAGATGTATTCATGACTATATCTAATCTTATGAGATATTTCATGAGTGCATTGATGAGAAGTCTTGACTATTTTTAGGGTTTCTGCATTATTTATTAAGAATCTATTATAGCCCTAATTCTACCCTAACTGATCAGATGGATTGACTCCTGATCCTGTGTGCTAGAGGAGGTTGTATATAAGTAGTTTTAGAAGCTTTTTTAGCCAGAGGTTTTTCAGCTTATGCAAGATTTTCTGTGGCATTCTCTCTACCCTTGGGTTTTCATTTGTTTGTAATTTCTCATTGAATTCCAGATTATGTAAAGTTTTTTTATGATATTTTCTCTATCCTCAAGATTTTCTAGTCTATATTTATCTTATTTTAAGTATAATATAGGGGTTGATATTAGAGAAATCTTGGAGTTCTTGAACCCTCTTTCTTTATGCATCTTTTTTCACTACTGTGAATGATTTGATTTAGATGATCTTGTGGATATTGTTCAATCCCCTATCATTTTGTCTCATTTTTGTGCCTATTTGCTGGAGTGAATGTATGTTTGCAAGTCATAGTATGTGTCTATCTCTTTGAATATGCTATTGTTTATGAAATATTTTCTTTCCCTGAATATCCGCTTTTCATTTTAGACCTCTCTATGAAATACTTATGCAAGCCTATTCAGAAACTTGTGTTCTGCTAAATTTAGGGTTTCATGCTATTTTTTGGTCCTTGTGTTATAATTCATGTTACCTTCAGTGCATCACCTATTAGGTTAAGTTTTTTTTATTCATTTCCCTTCAATTCTCCTTCTATCCCTTTTCCTTCCAAGTTTACTTTCATGTTCAAAAGAAGATAAGGTGATTATACAAGATGACCCAGCCTAGAATCTGGAGGCTTCACTTCAGTTAGTAGAGGTCCCACAACCTAGAATTGATTCCCATTTTATACTATATTATTAGGATCAAGCACTTAGCAGGGTGCAAAATTTAGTGTATAATAGCTACAAGGGTTGGATCAATCTCCTTGAGATTTCTCCATCTTTGAATGCATCAGGAGGTATCAGAGTGAGGTTGAGCTAAGGATGAACAAGATTGAGGTTGAACAAGGTGGATATTATTGTGTTGGAAGATTCGAGTTCCTTGCTTATGAATCCCTTATAGACCTTTTTCTTGTGAGGAGGCAAAGACTAGATCTAGCTTGCATCAATGAAGGACTTTTCTAAAATGACGTAGTTTATTTCTTGTAAGAAGACTACCACTACCATAACCAAAAAGAGAAAGTATGGATCAATATCAACAACTCTCTAGTGAGAACCATGGTAGAGAGTGACCCCATGGGTACTTTAACCTTGGTTGTAGGCACTATAGGAAAAAAAAGACACACCAATATATAAGTCTGTAGGACCTTATATATTATATTCTTTATAAGCATATCCCATTTGAAATATTTATAATTTAATAACTATTAGATTTTTAATTATTAATGAATGAGGGTTATTGGAAAGTTGTGACTAGTGACGCCACCCTTCTTTCTATATTTAAGGAGGTTCTCTCTTATTTGAGATATTGTGAATTTGGAAAATTTAGAGTAATTTATATCACTATGTATACAAAATATTATGGGCCATGTGAAAGTAAGGAAAAGTATCCTTAGGTTAAATCTATTTATGATAGAATATATTTGTAAGTGTTTCATCAAAATGATGCACTTATGAGAATTTTTATACTTAGAAGGGTTTTGCTACATATATATTGTGTAATGTGCATATTTATGGTTGTATGAATCTCATCTCATTTCTTTTATATATTTTTTATAATCAATATCCTAATTTCTAACATGGTTTGAGAGTAGGTTAGGCTAGCACTAATATTTTTTACTTATACTAAAATGACTTATATCATCATGTTTGGACTAATTTAGCAAAAATAATTTTAAGATTTGTATAAAGTGAATATTCATTTTTATAGACTTCCTAATTTATAAAGTGATTATTCATTCCAACAATATTGGATATCGTTCTACACAATTTCAAGTACATACACATAGTTTAGTAATGTGATATCTAACTATGTTTGAATGTTGATTTATTTTTATGACAAACCCATGGAAATCCATCCTAAAACCTCTTTCTCTTGCAAAAATATCTTTCAATTGATTATTAAGACTAAATAAAGTAGGAAAATTAAGAATAACAAACACAAATATAACCTTCTTAACTTCAATATGTCAAAATAGTTTTAAATTGTTGTAAGAATATTAGTATTAATTTCGTATATAGATATATTATTTTAGGTTTTTCATGGAAGTAATAAATTCCTCTCTATATATAGATTTATTCTACATAAACATTTTTTTCCTTTCAAATCAATATTATTGTCAAAGGATTTGATGTCGTGTCTTTGTAAAAGTCAAAAATGATTTTTTTCAACCAATATTGCAATAGGTTTTAATCTCTCATATAAGGAAATTGGTGGATGTCTTTGCACCAAAAGATCAACCTGTTAATGTCTGATACAACCAGTTGACTTATACAAGAATGGGAGGTGGTTAAGCATGTCATGTACCACTGCTACGCTACACAACACAATGAAACCAAGGGATACCACCTTGTAACAATCCCCCAGCGCAAGCATAGGGTTCAAACCCATGAACTCGGCTTGGATACCAATTTTTGGATGTCGTTGCACCAAAATATCGACCTATTAATGCCTGATGCAACCACTTTACTTATACAACACAAGGAGACCAAGGCCACACACCTTGAAATAGAAGGATATGACATTTATCATCATCTCAAATCCCATTTTATAAAGGACATTTACTCTAATAATCCATAGTCATCTAACTATTTCTTTAAAGTGATATTAGTCAATTTCAAAACGAACCTTATTAGCATTATTTTTATCATGGATTAGATGTTGGAAAAAGTGATTGTATTTACTTCAAAAAATAAAATAACTTAGTATTAATCATTTTTTCTATTCCACATATGAAATTAAATTATTTCAACAATTTTTATGAAATGGTTTGAATTGTTGATGTTAACATGTTAAATATTTCAGTATTTTGCACTTCTATACTTGGTCCACATTTTGATGATTTTTGATCTACAAAGTAAGAAATAAATCTATATAAGTGGTTTCCCTAAAGCTCTATCTATAATAATTATATTTCTATGGAGTTCATCTGGCATAGCTCATGTTATTATATGATAGTATAAAATATGTATCATATTTTTAAAATTTCTTAGGACTTAAAGAAGTTATTCTTGTGATATTATGTTTCCTTGTGATATGTTATTAACCAACATTACTATTAGAATTAGTATAATTATTATATTTCAAATCAATTAATACTATTTCATTCATTCAATTTTAATTGAACCTATCATTGTAGATAATTCAATTATTTTGAAAAAATAATTGTATAGAAGAAAATGGTGAGCAATGCTAAGGTAGACATTGTTGGAAATAATAGGTACTAATAGGGGGTGAATTAGGACTAATAAAACTTTTAGACTTTTCCTTATACCTTTAAACAACATCAAAAGAAACTTCCAGACTATGAAACATATAAATGTAACTTTAAAGTAAAAGTGCAATGAATGAAATGACAACACATCCACACACATAACACTCATATTTTTTTATCATGGAAACCCTTGGTCAGAGGGAAAAACCATGGTGGGGCTAAAACCCACAATCTTCTCACTACAGTAGAAAAGAGTGCTCTGTTAGGAGCTTATAATATGTCACTTTCTAGGTGACTCACACTATTAGGAGTGACTGATACCTTGTTAGAAGTATCTATAGTCCTATTACAGACTACTTTGTTAAAGGATTTAATCCCACTATTAGAGTGTTCACCCTGTCAAGGGATTTACAATAAAATCTTGTGACATACTACCCTATTTAGGTATTTTAACTTGTTGAAACTATTAGGAACATGACAATCAAATTTGATCTGTGATATACACTCCTAAATGTTAATCAGATCCTTTGATGCTCTATTCTTTTTCTTAACCTGGTCTTGAATCTTCTCTGAAAATAACTCTGTAATAGTTGTCCAAGATCTTACTTTTTAACTACACTTCAACTTCTTCCCAATCATAACTCTCTTTGCTACTAATCTTATATATTGTGTTTACCTTTGACTGTAAACCTAATTAGGGTTTCTATTTTCCTCCAAAATATAATTATCAATCATAACTAACTCATAGAAACATTAAATCCTTACTGCGTCATCTATAACAAACTTTAAGTTGTTATCTCCAATGTGAAATATTCCTTCAATATTATTGGCCAAAATATGCCTTGGATTCATAATCAAATATGTGCACAACTACCAAAGAATTTACTTATCCAATTCTTTAAAAAATGTACTACATTTTTCATGTTGTCTAGATTCACTGATTACCTTTCTAACTAAACTTCTCTTTATCGATTGGTTATATTGTATACCTGTTGGTATAACTTCATTTACTTACACAAAACTTAATTACCTATGTAATGGTTTTCTAGCAATGACAACCATACCTTGAAATGAATTAGGAGTTAATACGCCTTGAAGCTACAGTTTCTAGTCACCATGATGTCACAGGTTGAAGAAGAAGGAGGAGGAGGAGGAGGAGGAGGAGGATTTGCAAAATATGACTATTCTATGATGCAAGTATGACAAATTGTATCCAATGTTAGCTTAATTTGTTTAGAACCCACAATGAAGTGTTCCTAGATTATGAAATCAAATACTTGAAACATGTAAAATATTCTAAATTCTTAAATGCTTAATGAAAATGATAAAATAAAACTAGTATAATAACTCTACTCAAAATCTTGGATCCTTTGTGAGAAAATGAAGCCTTCTTTTTATATAAAATATCTGTCAAAGCTACAATCAAGATTGAACTTTGAAGAATAGACCAAATTGATTAAAAGAAGCACAATCCAGGTACAAACAAGGTCATTAGTTGAGAGAATTAGTTAACTCAACTGACTAATCAGTCATCTAGGAAACTTCTAAAATTGAAAGAGGAATTAACTGAGTCAGTTTTTAGTTAACTAGATTGTTTCCAAAATGAGGAGAAGAAAAGACTTAGTTAACTGAACAAGAAATATTTGTTTCTAATTTGATGTTCATTCAACTGAAATGATGACATAAAATACATTTTTGAATATTAAAATGATTTAAATGCACTTTTACTTAATTTATTAATATTAATTCATTTTTCATTTAATTAACAATTATCTATTTATTTAATCAACATATTAGGATATTAATTAAATAGATGTAATAAGGTATAATTGGCAATATTTTTGGATTTAGGAATTAATTAATTAAATCAAGTGTGATGATAGATTAGCACCTAGGGCTTAGGTTAGATCACACTAAGGATGATGAATTTCCTTTAGGATAGGACTTAAGGTGATCAAGGTTAGGGTTTTCTTTATGAGAGATCGAGATTAGGGGTCTAGGGTTTAGATGAAAACTTTTAGGTCATTACATTAGCCCCTCTTTGAATTGTTGTGCAATCAATGCATTGATTCAAAGAAAAGTTAGTGACGAGCCAAAGAATTGTTTGATGTGAAGCGACGAAACCATTCTTTCAAACAAGACTGACTCCAAGCTTGATCGGATGAAGATCAATAAAAAAATATAGAACAGAATGCTCTATTTGATTTGAAGCGATGAAATTGAACATATGTCAAGAACTCTTAAACCTTTGGATTAGTTTGAACAGATACCAATTTGATTTGAAGCAATGAAACTGATTACCATTAAGAGATCAACTAGCGAAATTAACTTTATTTGAAGCGATGACGCTAATTTGATCAATATGTCTAGTTTTACGAATGAATGACTCGTATAAGACTGATCTATCTAGTTTCGAGTGTATCCATTATTGTATAAGACAATTGATTGGGTTTCCTTTGATTTAGAGATAATATTAACTTGATGTGGTGTGATGAAGTTTTGATACCCCTAGCGATGGGGTCTTGTTTAATGATGTGATCACTGAATTATTAATGTCTTGATCCTAGCCCCTTGAGAGAAAAATTGAAATATGGCTAGGTGCCCCAGTGATCGGAAGTAATTTGATTGATAAAAATTGATGTAGGAAGAAAATTATATTATTTAGAAGAGGTTGCAAGTGGTTATGACCCATCTTGGACTTGTTTTAGTTCCTATTAACAAATTTTGACCAAAATTTTTGTAGGGTTGACCAAGTTTGACCTCAATTTTGACACATTAATTGCTTGGAAGAAAAGCATGAGAGATTTCCATTGGTTCAGAGTCCAAAATATTGATTGCACAAGTGGTCAATTGTGATTGATTGAAAAAGTCAACTATCAAATTTGACAAGTAAAACAATCTCAGATTTCAATTTTGATCCTGAAAATGGAATCAAGCCTGTCAAATTAACTAGGGCTATAATTTTCACCTCAATCAGAGCAATTTTAAAATTAGGTCAAAAACCTATATAAAGGTCAAAAGGGTCATTCAATTCATTTCATCATATTCGAGTTTCAAACCTTCTCTGAGAAAAATGGTGGTCCCCATTGATACTCATCAATTTGAGTGCCACCGTGTCCATAAGTAGCTGAGAAACTACCGAGCAGTGGTAAGTCCATGACAAACCTCCCATTCAATACAATTTTTGTTAATTTTTGTTGAATTTTCATTGTTTGTTGCATGTTTTTAATTGTTAATCCTCATTTTCTTGTTTGAGTCATGGGGAGAGCTCGTGCGAGAAACTACTCCCAAATAGTTACTCGTATGAAGTGATTAGAATTTTTTGTATGTCGACTACCCTTCACTCATATGAGAACCTTCAAAACAACCCTTTTTCTCTTACCACAAACCTTAGATTCTTGTATTATCTTTGTTACTTGCATGGCTCTAAGGGAATAATCGTACAAGACTAAATGTGAGTTTCTTTATTCCTATTGGGAAAAATAGTTACTTTCGAGCTCTTATATGCCAAATTTTGATTTTCCTTGGTATTGATCTTGCATGTTTTGCATCATTTTCATTCTTCATTTGGTCACTTTGACAATCCTACTGATGCTTTGTTTCTCATTTGTTTCTTGAGAGGTTACCTAATATATAGTTTAGGATTACCTATCCACCTAATATGCGCTTGGTAGGGAGATTGGATGATGATTAGAGGGATAACATTATGGAGTGTGGATTTGGTTGGCCTATGGGGATCCTAATATCAAGGTAAACCATGGATTTCTTACAGCATTGGTGGAGAGATTCTACAGTGAGGATAACACCTTCCATATGCCCACTAGAGAGATCACATTGAGACCAGAGAATGTATATTGCATCCTCTGTATTCCATTTAGAGGACATCTTGTGCATTATGGGAATGCTAGCAACCAGGCATGCTAGCACTTCATCAGATCTTTGGAGACAATATTCTTGAGTGATGGGTGTCATGGGACACCCTAATGAGTAGGTATGCCAATCAATATCCTTGTGTGTGTGATATGGTCGGATTCATTGGCTGAATTATTATGCCAGATAAGGGACATTAAGGATTCTAGAGTGGTTGGGATTTGATTTTGGATGATTTTTTGGATGTGCTAGTGAAGCTACGGTGGGGTTCATGCCTTTTGGATCATTTATACCATGAGCTCCATGAGATTGTTTATTGCGAGGCCAACAACCTTGTACCAAGTGTTCTGGTACTACAAGTGTGGGAATGGGAACATATTGCCATTTATAGGCTGGTGTTAGATGATGTTTGTTAGGAGGGGCATCCCTTTGTGTACATGTACGCAAGTTATCTCACCCATCCCCACTTGGGGAAGATAGAATAGTGATGGTGATATTTTATGTCCTCATAGTGGTCACATGGCAGCTATTAGGAGGTACTGAGGCACAGGGTGACTGACGGTCACAGATCTGCAATATGTTTATTACTCATCCACTAATCACACATACCCCTATGATCATAGATTTATTTGTGGTATCTTGAGTGCACAGGAAATTTCGTAGACCCTAGGCAGTGTCTTCTAATTTTACATCATATGTAAGGTTTTTTGATGCGACATGGTGAAGATGGGGCCCTGATTAGTATATAGGACACTAGTTTAGGAGCTTCATGGCTTATAGAAGGATCCCTGGGATTACTTGGAGGTCATAACAGATGCAAGAGTGACCCATTAGTATCGAGAGTACATAGCTTAGCAACCCTTCCCGTGATTTATAGATCTGGTTGCCCCAGCACCGAGGATAGAGGGGGGAGGACCTGCCCTGGCTGATATACTAGTAACAGTACCTAGGTAGACATGAGGGAATCCTCATGCAAGCTTGAGCATAGTAGCACCAATGGAAGGGAAGAAAAAGAGAGGAGAGGGTGGTGGTTTGATTTTTGTGGGAGGGGATGTTCCTTTAGGTAGACAGGATATTCCCATTTTTTATGAGGCCCCACTATAGATTTGGCAGCAGCGAGATGGTCAGGCATATCAAGAAAATTAGGCCAAGTAGGCTGAGGGAGAGGGCCAGAGGTAGAAAACACCTCAATATGTCATTCTCTCACTCAGGGAGAGGGTATGAGGTCTACAAAAAGATGTGGTTGTGGCCCGGGAAAGTATTATAGAGAGATATCAATGCATTGTTGATCTTATTGCAGATAAGGATCAGAGGATTATTATTGTGGTTACTGAGCGCAACCAGAGGATTGCTTCCTTGATCATCACTTGTGACCATTTCTAGAGCATACACACCCATCAGATGAGTAGGGATTCATATTATGTGGTATCCTATAGTGTTGCTATTCTAGTAGAAAGACAGGTGGTCTCATTCTTGCATTTTATGGCTCGTTCAGAGGGAGCTCGCATGCCACAGGCTGATGAAGCCATTCCTCTACCACCTCCACCACCACATGTTCTTTTTGATGCTAAGGACATGGCTAAGAGATAGGTTCTATTGATCTGATATTTTTTTATATTTTTTGATGTTGTACCCATTTTTGGATTTTGCATACGATGACTTGCTCCGATGATTTTGTATATCTCAAGATTTTGATGTACCCTTACATTGATTATATATAGAGACATATGGTTCTGATCTCATTGTACTTGTATTTACTAATATTTATGAGATGTTTATATTTTCTTATGATGTTTATATGCATGCACTTATTTTATGATCATGTATGGATTATGATTCTTTATGGATAGTTATGCACATGTATATGCAATTTTTATGTTGATGGATATGGTACTACTTATGATGATGCAATGGATATGTGATGTTTGTATTTTATTTTCTGATTCATATATGTATGGATAAAACTAATTGTGTGATGGGTATACAATGTGAAATGATTTATATGATGATTTATATGATATTTATTGGATATGTGATGAAATGGCTATGATATGTCACTACAACATCTGGGGTCAAATTTTGATGCCAATTTGCGATGGCACTACCATTTGTGTGTGATTTTTGTGTTTTTTTTCAAGTGCTACCAATATTATCATAATAGCAATGGTAACATCATAATTTTGACACCTGCGTGATTATAAACAAAAAGAAAAAGAAAAAGAAAGGCTTATTTCTAATTTTCATGATCACATATCGTCATGCGTGAAGAGGGCCCTAACTGTGGAAGATTGGAATCTACGTATATGGAAGCCACGACTTGAGGTAGGCATTCAAGCTTTTTCTTCTCATTAACTCAATTTCATTTTGATGGCATTTGTTGATTTAATGGTACAATATGAATGTTAATACTATCATTGTTTACATCTTTGCATTTGGAATGCTTGATGACCCGTGAGCTTTGAGAGCTAGGGTATTGTTGCTATTACCTTCAAGCCATTATGTGAAGTGTTTGATCTCTCTTTATTTGTTTTGTTGTTGATATTCACTATGTGGTACTCCCTGTTTATGATCATTTCATGAGGAAATGTCTTGATGGCTCGTGGGCTACAAGCTAGGGCATCATGCATTGCTTATGAGTTCACTATTTAATACTGGCATTGTTTACATCTTTGCATTTGGAATGCTTGATGACCTGTGAAATTTGAGAGCTAGGGAATCGTTTCTATTACCCTCAAGGCATTGTGTGAAGTGTTTGATCTCTCTTTATTTTTATTTTTGTTGATATTCACTATGTGGTAACCTCATTTATGATCATTTCATGAGGAAAAACATGGTATCTTCTTTCCTTTCTACAGCATTCTTCTGAGTGCACATGTCCTATAACATGGTTTTGTCTTTCAGAAGTGTATGGCTTGACTATGCACATGCATAATTTTAGACAAGGATCAGTAATAGGATGCCATTCATTGCTTAGATATTTTTGATCTAACCCCCATCTCTCTTTTATTTGCAGAATCTAGATCACACAGGAGCACACTGGATTCATACCCGGGTCAAAAATTCATCACTTCAAGCAATGTCTGGTACCCTTATTATTTATGTTCATCCTCTTATGTATGCATGTACTATTGCATATTCTTCTGAAAATTGGCTATGCTCACAGCAGCCCAGATTATTTTATCTTTCAGTTCTTTTCCTTGCATAGTGTATACAAGTTATTTGGCATATATAAACATGTAATATTTAGATGCAGAAATTTATTTTCCTTTACATGTATCTTTTCATGAAATGAACACAAAATAAACAAGATCATCTAGTAATAATGAAAACTAGGGTACTGTAGTCACTCATCTAGTAATTAGGTTACCAATGTACAATGAGGTAACTATTGTATATATATCAAACCATGTAGATGATGCTTAGGAGATAGTGGAGCTAGAGGAATATGTGAAAGATCTAAATGCTACTAAAAACAAGTTGAAGAGTTATTACTGCTTCAAATTAGGAGAAGGGCTAAAATAAAGAGTATGATATAACTTCAAAGTAAAATGAAGTACCAACTAAAGGAACTAAAATATAGTGCCATGAAGGAGACATCACAGTGACCAAAACAAACATCAAAAATTAAATGATCAATGTGCCATCATTTTCACTATGTCATAGCAGCACAATAGAGAGATCCTTGTAAAATGATACAGTAAATTTATAAGCCATCAATACTAATCAATGTATAAAGTGATGGAATAATATATACACAGAATCAAAATATTACCAGTACCATTGGTACATTGTATAGGATCAAAGAAAGAGGGTTTCTCATATAAAATGAGAGATATTGAATTTTCAAATATGCATAGCAAGATTTATTCTAGAGAATTCAATGAAAACCACCTTTAACTGAATATAGAAGGATTTCAAGCCAAAATTTGCAACTAAAATGAGAACCCCTCATGTTTAGAATGAAACACCCAAGTTTCTAAAAGAGCTCAGGTCTGAAGTCAAAAATACATTTGTAAAGCTTTCAAATAAGTTCTATTTTCTTAGATTAAAGATACATATCCATATATGAAAGGAAAATATACTCTCTATTTGTACATATAATTAACTTAAAATGTATGTGCACCTAAATCTAGGAACCCAATTATTGTATATTCCCAATATTTTGTATGTTTCCATAGGGTGTTTGAAGAGGAAGACTCATCTTATTGTGCCCCACCATCTATACCCAAAAAACTCCATGACCTTGTGGTGTGCATACTTCTTCCTTTGCTTAGAAATATAGATGTCATCCCTTCCATTTCTACATCCAATATATAGAAGTAAATTATATTTGTGGGAATGTCATTATTGCCAACAAATAGAATCAGATTTATGAAGTTTCTACAGTTATTTTATGAATTAGATCTAATAGATTTTTTTCGATCATTATGTTAGATCCCAAACTAATCCAAAATAAATCATGTTAACAACAAATAGAATTTTAGTTAAGACTGGGGGTGGGACAAGATGACATTAAACTTCACCATAATCCAAAATGATCACACATTTAATGCCAAAATGCCTTGACTGATCTTTGTTCCCTTTCTTTGGTGATATTTACGTGAATATTACAAGTCAGTACATCAGAGAAACCAATTTTTGGAACTTTGGACAAGTATTTAAAGTACTATCTATTGTCAAGCATAGTTACCTCCTCATCCACATGCTCAACACACAAAAAACACATAATCTTACATATACCATTAGCAAGCTAATTTTCCTTCATGTTCTTAGAATGGTAGGTTTAGATGAATTGTCAATAAAACATAAATTTCCATAACCATTTTATAAAATCGACCCACATGAATTTTCATATACTTTCAACAAGCTCCTATCTCTCATATTCTTAGAATAGTAGGTTAAATGCATTATCAAGAAAACATAAAATTTTCATAACCATTTTATGAAATCAACCCCAATAAACTATTGTGGTAATAGCACATGAAGCATAGCTTTATATTTTACTTTTTACAGAGCTACCTAATATGGCAGAAGCTTCTACAGGAGAAAGTTGAGCTGCAAATCCATTAAAAGAATGCTTGTAACTGTATAGAAATGATTCCCTTGCTTCATCAACACTAGAAAAACCAAGAAACAAAGAATTGTCATTGCCTATCAGCAACTTTACTACATTTATCTTTCTGGATTCGCTTTTGTCTATTATTTAGACCAATTTTTCATCATATTCAATGATCCTTTCTCAAAATTTTAGAGAGCTCCAGAATGGAAAGAAACAAGCATAAATCATGATACTCACTCATCCATCCTCAAAATATTAAAGAGCTCAAGAGTAAAAAGAAACTAGCATAACTCATGTAGTACAATAAAAATGGACCAACCTTTCTTTGACAGAGAGAAGCATAGAATGATACATTTTAGATACTTCCTATGGCTGCAACCCTCCATGGCCACCTAAATAAACAACATATACCTAAAACAAAACATGTAAAACACACCCCCATTAAACCATTTATCACAAACCACAAGCCCTATCAATACTCAATGTATATATAGTGTCATACATGCATGAATACCCACCTCCTTGGCATATACACAACTAAAGAAACAACATACCAGGAGCTCCAATACTAAGAGAATTACTACCATGACTCCACTAATCCAGCCTAAACCCATCTTTCTAAAAAATGAAAGCTACAAAATTACAACAGTGTAACAATACTAATAGGTAGAGAAAAGGTTCATCAAATGCTAAAAGGACTATCTGTAACACAAAGGGCATGTGAAGGGGAATCATTATCCTCCACTTTCCTTTTTCTTAGCGTGCATGTGATACTGTAAAAGTTTTAATAAAAAAAAAAAGGCTCTGCACTTGTAACAGATGTGGCAAACACTACAACATATATTGAAAGAGTAGCCCAAAAACTGACAAAAATAATCATTTCAAAACTCTATATCACCCATATTGACATAGTTACCCATAAACAAACACAATAGGCTTTTGATCAGAGTCCTTAAAAATCCAAAACAAAACATTATCAGCATTGTTTTTTTACTAAATCATATTAAACAAACAAACAATTCACATAACCCAAATCCTTCACTTATTTATTTTCTTGAATCTGCATTCCTCCACTGATGCTTTATTTTATATGATCCTTTCAACATTAAAATAATTACAATCAAGAGAATTTAATCATCCTTTGAACATTAAAATAATTACAATCAAGAAAGAGTTTATAAATCGAATAGAAGAATATAAAATAATAGCTCTTGGTTATTACTTAAAGACCCCCAAAAATAATAATTTCTTCTTTGATTGATCATATACATTCTAATGACCTACTCAACCAACCATATAAAGCTCATAAAGCATG
>MU225287.1:680836-698971 GCA_018584345.1 Thuja plicata | reverse complement strand
AGACCCCCAAAAATAATAATTTCTTCTTTGATTGATCATATACATTCTAATGACCTACTCAACCAACCATATAAAGCTCATAAAGCATGGTAAAAGAGGGCCCTAACTGTGGTAAAATGGGAAATTTGTCATTTTGCACTGCGCTAACTCAATTTTATTTTGATGGCATTTGTTGATTTAATGGTACAATATGAATGTTAATACTAGCATTGTTTACATCTTTGCATTTGGAATGCTTGATGACCCGCGAGCTTTGAGAGCTAGCGCATCATTGCTATTACCTTCTACGCATTGTGTGAAGTGTTTGATCTCTCTTTATTTGTTTTTTTGTTGATATTCACTATGTGGTACTCCTCGTTTATGATCATTTCATGAGGAAATGTCTTGATGGATCGTAGGCTGCAAGCTAGGGCACCATGCATTGTTTATAAGCCGTGTCTATGCACCACAATATTTGCACCTTAGTAAACACATGTTAACACAATATGTTGTTAACAAAACATGTTAACACGATGTGTGTTAGCCTATTATGTTAACATGTGTTAGTAATTTGAAAACAAACACAATAGGCTAACATACATGTTGTTAACATATTTTGTTAACTAAGGTGCAAATATTGTGTTGCACAGACGTGGCCTTGTTTATGATCTCACTGTTTAATACTATGTTATAAAATTTCAATGCATGAAATTTTATACTTTTGACACCATATTTTTTTCTCCTTGGAATTGAGTTTACAATGTGAGGGAGTCAAAGAAAATATATGTACAGTTATAAAATTTCATGCCTTTAAATTTAATAACATAGTTCCTTAGCATTTCATGTTCATATGGTAGCCATGACTTGAGGTAGGCATTCGAGCTTTGTCTTCTCATTAACTCAATTTCATTTTAATGGCATTTGTTGATTTAATGGCACAATATGAATGTTAATACTAGCATTGTTTACATCTTTGCATTTGGAATGTTTGATGACCCACATGCTTTGAGAGCTAGAGCATCATTGCTATTACCTTCAAGGCATTGTGTCAAGTGTTTGATCTCTCTTTATTTATTTTGTTTTTTATTTTAACTATGTGGTACTCCCCTTTTATGATCATTTCATGAGGAAATGTCTTGATGGCTTGCAAGATGCAAGCTAGGGCATCATACATTGTTTATGAGCTCACTGTTTAATACTGGCATTGTTTACATCTTTGCATTTGGAATGCTTGATGACCCGCAAGATTTGAGAGCTAGGGCATCATTTCTATTACTTTCAAGGCATTGTGTGAAGTTTTTGATCACTCTTTATTTTTTTCTATTGATATTCACTATGTTGTACTCCCTATTTATGATCATTTTATGAGGAAAAGCATGGTATCTTATTTCCTTTCTGCAACATTCTTTTGAGTGCACATGTCCTGTAGCATGGTTTTTTTCTTTCAGAAGTGTATGGCTTGACTATGCACATGCATAATTGTAGAGGAGGATCAGTAATAGGATGCCATTCATTACTTAGATATTTTTGATCTAACCCCCATCTCTCTTTTCTTTGCAGGTTTTGGATCACACAGGAGCACAGTGGATTCATACCCAGGTCAAAAATTCATCACTTCAGGCAATTTCTGGTACCCTTATTATTTATGTTCATCCTCTAATGTATGCATGTACTCTTACATATTCTTCTGAAAGTTGGCTATGCTCATAGCCTGTGTGAGCCTAGATGATTTTATCTTTCAGTTCCTTTCCTTGTATTGTATATACAAGTTATTTGGCATTTATATACATGTAATCTTTAGATGCACAAATTTATTTTCCTTTACATGTATATTTTCATGAAATGAATACAAATTAAACAAGAACATCTAATAATGCAAACTAGGGTATTGTAGTCACTCATCTAGTAATTAGGTTACCAAATTGGGATGGGCATGAAAAATATGGTAACAAGATCCATTACTAAGGATTGAACATAAGTCTAAAAGTCCCCAAACCTATTGTTCTATGTGTCCTTATTTCCTTTGTAATTTGGGTTCAACCCCTACAAGATGCCCAAGCCTAGAGGCCAAGGAAATTACCAAAGATAACTTGAAAGAAAGATGAATGAAACCATTATCCTTATGTGGTTAAACCCATATAAGTGTTCTTCCTTTGCATCACAACTCCTACTTGAGGATCCACAATCATGCATTTATGTTCAAGACTTATTATTACCTTGGTCTTTTTGAATCTTAGGATGACATCTCAATTGGGAAAGGCAAACCAAAACCTTTCACGGACCAATCACAACCAAGGCATGTGGGTGCTCTTATGTTCTATAGTTATACTCATAAAATATATGTACAGTTATAAAATTTTATGCCTTGAAATTTTATAACATAGTTCCTTAGCATAGTTTACTATTCTAACAGATGTCAAATTAAAAATAGTAAGTGTATGGTTTTATTATTGATGTCCCTATTTGATTGGCATGTGCTCTATTTGTTATATTTATTCTATTAAAATATAACAAACAAAGCACCGACCAATCAAATACAGACATCACTAATAAAATAATGCCAATCAATGTTGTAGACAGCTCACGGGCATGGAAAAATTAGTGAGCATCAATATCAGCATAAATCAAATGCCTAAATACTCCACACGGTGCCATGACAGTATCAAGTTTATGTTGTGCTCAAACACTGAGCTCATAAACAATGCAGGATGCCCTAGCTTGCAGCCCAGAAGCCATCAAGAGATTTCCTCATGAAATGATCATAAATGGGGAGTACCACATAGTGAATATAAATGGAAAAACAAATAAAGAGAGATCAAACACTTCACACAATGCCTTGAAGGTAATATCAACAATGCCCTAGTTCTCAAAGTTGGCCATCATCAAGCATTCCAAATGCAAAGATGTAAACAATGCCAGTATCAAACAATGAGCTCATAAACAATGTAATACAATATTTGCACCTTAGTAAACACATGTTAACACAATATGTTGTTAACAAAATATGTTAACACCATGTATGTTAGCCTATTGTGTTAACATGTGTTATTAATTTTCAAACAAACACAATAGGCTAACATACATGTTGTTAACATATTTTGTTAAAAACATATTTTGTTAACTAAGGTGCAAATATTGTGTTGCATAGACACGACCCTCAAAGCTCACAGGTCATCAAGCATTCCAAATGCAAAGATGTAAACAATGCCAGTATTAACATTCATATTGTGCCATTAAATCAAAAAATGCCATCAAAATGAAATTGATTTAATGAGAAGACAAAGCTCGAATGCCTACCTCAAGTCATGGCTGCCATATGAAGATCAAATGCTAAGGAACTATGTTATAAAATTGCAAGGCATGAAATTTTATAACTGTACATATATAAAATTTGAAGGCATGAAATTAGACCTCTGATTTGACGTTGATAATGTCCCCTCCATTGCTTATGCTTGATCATGACTTTTAGAAGTGTATGGCTTGACTATGCACATGCATAATTGTAGATGAGGATCAGTAATAGGGTGCTAGACATTTCTTAGATCCTTTGGATCTAACCCCATCTTTACCTTCCTTGCAGTTTCTGGATCATACATGAGCATACTGGATTCAACCACGGGTCAACACTTCATTACTTCAGGCAATGTCTGGTACCTTCATTATTTATTTTCATCCACTTATGTATGTTTGCATTCATTCATATTCTTCTGAAAATTTGTCTATACTCATATTCTTCTTGTGTCTGAGTCTTCCAACTATGATCAATTTAATGTTGTAAATCTTGACATAGAATTTGATATCAACTTGTCGATATGATTACAATGTGGGGTAGTCAAAGAAAATATATGTATAGTTATAAAACCTAAAGTTAAATTTACAAAGTAACATATCATTTATAAAACCTACCGTAACATGTCATTTTTTGTTTGACATTTTTTGTCACAACTAAAGAGTTCTCACCACGAGAAAATAGAGTGACCATTTGCTATCAAAACCATATGTGCAGATATAAACATTAAGTACTACATGTCCAATTTTTTTGCAGATATAGACATTAAAGATCATGTTAGGTAATACAAGGGAATTTGATCAAAATAGGGAGACAATCGCTAGATTTTTGTCTAACTTTCAAAGAGAGGGAAATGAAAAATGTTATTGTCCATGCAAGAGTTGTAACGGCTTAAATACAAGAAGAATCAAATTCAAAACAGCAAAGAGACATTGTAGAGAGAATGGTCACATTGAAGGGGGGTTTGATTATCATCCATAATTTGTTTGTTATATTTTTTTTACAATTAATATACATATGAGCCATGGAAGGAGGTTTGATTATCACATTGAAGGGGGGTTTGATTATATTCCATTGGTAATTTGCTTGTTATATTGTTTTCACAATTAATATACATATGAATCATGGAAGGAGGTTTGATTATCACATTGAAGGGGGGTTTGATTATCATCATTTTTATATAGGTCGATCTCCCTAGTGTAGTATGTGATATGGACCACCACATATCAAAGGAACATGGGGGTGTGAATATAGAGGAACATGGAGGTGTGAGTATTGAAGTGAAGATCATGATCCCATGGAAGATGACGATCATGCACCAGAAAAAACATTTGAAGATGATGGTATGAATGCATTGATCGTTGACACACTTGGTACTGGTGTTGTTGGTGCTGCTGATGATGATGATGATTATGATGAGGATGACATTGATGTCATCCATGATATACCTCTACTTGAGAAGGCAAATATGACCCTTTATGAAGGCTCCCAATCTACTCTTTTGTTTGTTGTATTGTTGTTGGTTAATTTGAAGGTTATGAATGGTTTATCCAACATACCAATGTCATGTATGCTAAGGTTTGTCATATACATCATTATAGTCTATAAAAGGTGAAATATGTACCATTAAGATTGTTTATAGTAATGACTTGTATTTTTTTTATAGATCGATAGGTGATTTTATGTTACCACCATCAAATGTTCTCCCTTGCTCATATCGAGAATTATGTGCAACTATGAAACATATTGGAATGGAGTATCAAGCAATAGATGCTTGTCCTAAAGATCATATTATTTATCATAAAGAACATGAAAAATGCAACAAAATGCCCCAAATGTCATACAAGCAGATATCGAGATGATCAAATGAAAAAAAAAAAATGTGCCTCACAAGATTCTTCGTTACATCCCCATTATTCCATGTCTGAAATGATTACTCAAGTGCAATAGCTTGGCATAATTTATGGATTACCATGCACCTAGAAGGAGTCAAGATAACATTATTTGAATGTCTGTGGATGGTTCATCATTTATGGACATAGAGGAAAAGTGGCTAGACTTTAAAGAAGAACCTCAAAATCTCAGGTTTTCTCTGGCAGTAGACGGTGTCAAACCGTATGGAGAGATGCGATTTGTTTACTTGGTGTTGTATGTTTTTGTTATCAACAATAACCTTCCTCCATGGATGTCAATAAAGAGGGAGCAAATTATGTTGGAAATCATTGCTCCAGGTATTTTATTATTTAATAGTTATCTACATGTTATTATAAGTCTTGGATTGAAATGGCCACAATAATTATTTGATGTTGTTGTTAATTCAACTAGGTAAGTACCAAGTGAAAGATATGAATGTATATATTGCACCTCTTATCGATGAGTTGTTTGTGTTATGAAATGGTTTTATTATTTATGACATCTCTAGACTAATTGGACAAAGACAATTTAAATTTCATGCAATTTTTGTGTGGACAATTCATGATGCTCCAGGTTTAACACATTTATGTGGTATGTTATGGTGAATTCTAGTTGTACGCGATAATTCTAATTCTAAAAAGTAGCATATTTAATCCAATTGTATCATTATCTTGTAGGTCTTCAAACAAAGGAAATATTTTCATGTCTAATTTGTGGTCCAAAAATAAAATCTCGTCATTCCAAAAGTTTAAGAAAGCAGGTGTTTGATGAGTATAGACACTTCCTCCCCAGAAATCATAAGTATTGAAGTGCGAAAAAACATATTTTCAATGAGAAAGAAGAGACTACATCAAAGCCCTGAAGAATGACACCTCACCTATGGAAGTTGGAATATAATATAATTTGAGGTAATATCGTTCCACCTAATGGTTGATGTTTTAAAATTATATATTTTGATTGTGTTTTGTTGGCTAATTATGTAGTTGATGATCTTGAAGGTCGTGAAGGCATCACTGACCAGCTTCCAAAGAGACTAAAATGTTATCCCAAAGAATTTATTAGAATTTCCTACTATGAACAACTACAAAGTGTGCTTTTGTTTGATACTATGCATATTGGAAAGAATGTAACAGAGACACTGTGGAAAATATTGGATGGAAGGCGTGACATAGAAAAACTTAGAAAAAATTGTAGTGACATTCATGATTCCAATCATGCAATGAAAAATATCATTGAATCAATAGAAATGGAGACTGGATTAATGCAAGTGCTTTTCCTTGGTTATTAACAGAGCAACAAAGTAATGCCATAAAATAAGTCATATGAAAAATTTGATTTCCTATAGGATTTTCTGCAAATATAAGCAATCTCATATCAAAGAAAAGTGATTTTGGGTCAAGGATGAAAATGCATGATTGGCATACCTTCATCAAGGTAAGTCACAGTATTTTGTATTTACAATATATTTGTGTAACTGCATTCAATTTTCATTGTATTAAATGATCAGTTGACAATTGTTGCAGTATTTGCTACCCCTATCGCTCCCAGAGAACTTTGACAATAATATCAAACAAGTGATATATGATCTTGGAAAATACATGAGGTAAGCAGTGATATTTGTTCAATATATCAAACAAGTAATATATTGTAAAGTCTTGTATTTATATATTTTTTTGTCTTGAATCCCTTGTAGGTGGTTTTCATCTAAAGAAATCCATAAAAAAGATATAAAATATTGGAAGAAAAGAATTCCTCATCTAATGTGTGAAATGCAAAAGTGTTTACCTTCAACTTTTTTCAATACACAAGAACATTATCTCATACACCAAGTTGAGGAGATTGAATTGTGTGGACCTATATAGACTAGGTCAATGTGGATGGTTGAGAGACACTTTAAATTTTTGAAGGGTTTGGTACTGAAAAGAGCACGTCTCAAGGGTTCTATGGTTGAGGGATATATGGTATACCAAGTGATGGTGTACGTTACTCAATATCTTCCTAATCTTCCAGCAAAGACCTGTGTGCTAAAATGTTGACACACTTCTATGAGTCATTATATCCAAGATTTCTCAACAATGCAGTCTCAAATGGTGACTCATAGCTCTCTGTTCATGGAGTGCAAGGGTTTATAATGGAGGCCCTCAATTTAGACCTAGTTTGTGTCGATGCAAGTACACCATAAAACAAGAGATTCAAAGACGAAAAGCAAGAATGCTAGTCTCCATGATAATCAAATATGCATGCAAATGAAAATGGAAGATATTATATGTGATAACAATGCATGAAAGCAAACTAATCTATGAAAGAAAATATGCATGCAAGATTGTTCTATGAAATGAAGTATGAATCTACTCTAACATGCAAGTACAAGAGTAATCTAAATGGATTGACATGGATGCATGGGAGAAGAAGACAAGAAAAGAGAAGTTTCAATGTTCAAGCTCAAGTGCTCAAACTCTCCTCCAAAATCACTGTCCAAAACCTACAACATAACAATAACATAAAACCTTGGATTCTAAATGAGAAGGAGAGGGCTCCTTATAAGGAAAGTGGAGAGGAATGCATCCTCAAGAGAAATGTGGGATAAATCTCTAAAAAGGCAAGTAAGAGGAAAAATCCCACCACTTAGGAATATGTGTAGAGAAAAAGGAATTTTTATTTATTTTTATTTGATTTATTTAATTTATTTCCCTTTTTTCATCAAAAAAAGAGCTTTAAGTGAGAATTTTATTTTATTAAAAGAGAGATTTTCTTTTAATTAAATAAAATTATTTTATTTAATTAGAAGAGAGATTTTAATTAAATAAGATAAGATTATTTAATTAAAAGAGAGATTTTAATTAAATAAGATAAAATTATTTAATTAAAAAAGAGATTTTATTTTAATTAAATAAGATTATTTTATTTAATTAAAAGGGATGTTTTCTTTTAACTAAATAAGATTATTGATGAAATTATCAAACTTTAGGAAATATTGAATTAATTATGATTTGATTAAGGAAATTGATTTGAATTGTAAATGTTGCAAAGCATTGATTCAGGAATTGATAAATTGATTCCATCATTTGATAAATTGAAGAATGGGGGCCCATAGTCTAGGTGACCATTTTAGGGTGCATACATTTTCCCCTCTTTGACTAATGTGTGATATTTATAGGAACAAATGTAGTCAAAGAATGTAGTTGAAGTGTGAGATCGGTTTGGGATCACAAAACAACCTAGACATGTGATCGACAAACGGGAACACATCAAGACAAAGATAAGCTGATTGAAAAAGACAAGGTTGACACCCCTGTAAATAGGTAATTGACATGTCCAAGATAAGAATCTCAAGCAAGGTTTCCCCAAGAAGAGCAATTGATAGGATTGATAAATATGAATCAAGGATTCAAGTTTTATAGGTACTTCCCCCTCGTGATCGAAATTGAAATGAGATAGAGGAGAAACAAAAAATTGATAAATTTGAACAAATAAAACTAAAGATAAGGTTCTTGATGTAAGATGAAAGATATAAGGATCATAGGACCAAGGTAGACCATCAAGCACAAAATATTATGCCCCAAGGTTGAATTAGAAGAAAAGAAATGGGGTGAAAGTGAATGGAAGATAGAAGTTTGGAAGAGGTGGAAAGAAATGGAGAGAAGAAAGAGAATTTTCCTTAAGAAAGAGAATGCCCCAAAATCAATTAACTATTTAAGATAGAAAATTTTGATTGAGATCACGAAAGAAGATAAGGAAATGAAGATCAAAACATGACCACAGTTGATTAAAAGTCCAAAAGAAAGATGAAGGAAAAACCCTCTCAAACTCATAATGCAGCCTAAAAAATGCAAATTAACATGAAGTCTAACAATGCAAGCTACATGAAAATGCAAAGGTGTACTTGCAATAGGGAAAATGTAACATAAGATTTTTTGTTCATCATTCATTAGAGAATGTTAAGGAACTTATTTTCATCATTGGGCGATTATTAACGGACATTGGAAAATCACACAATCATCACTAGTCACAAGCGCAACTATGAAGATATGAATGTGATTTATATCAGATTGGAATGTGGAAATATTATAACATAAGAATCAAAGACATAAAGGTCAAGATGACTTTGTTGTTAGCTTACCCAATTTAATGTAGCAAAACCATGCTCGTATCAAGGCATAGATTTTGGGACGACCATAAGAATAGTTGTGCAAATATAGTCAAGGATGATGCCTCAAATCTCCTAAGTGTTTCAAGGGGACAAAAAGAGACACTCTAGTGTTTCAAGACCACACCCACAAGCAGAAAATAATTAAAAACATGTCCCATGCCCCAAGTCCTCTAGCTATGCATCCCAGAGAGACTTATTAGACAAGGACACTCAACAAAAAGCAATAACAATCAGCACACAAAGAAAAGATCATGACATAACTCAAGCATTAAGTGTTGTGTTTAAAAATTTAAGTGTGTTAACTGATACTGAGTTTTGAGGATAAGGATCGAATGCTTGCAAGAAGGTAAGAACACATGACAAAAATGGGTAAGACCAAACCAATAAGTGTTGAAAAACACTCGATGTCAGTGGTTGTGTTGAAAAAAATAGTGGGGTGGTGTTGAAAAACACCGTTTGTGAGGTGTCCTAAAGATGAACGCATCAAAGAGACCAAAGCTAACACAGTTATGCCCCCTAGACAAAGACAAAGATCAATAACAAACCAAGGAAACAAGGACAAGGCATGATGGAAAAAGGCTAAGAGTCTAGGACATGCGCTAAGAAATAGGGGTGCAAAGGCCTCAAGCAGCGCCCATTTCCAAGTTTTCACCACTTGAAAATTTATTTATTTATTTATTTTTTGAATTTTTTTATTTTTTTATTTTTTTTTTATTTTTGGAATATATAATTTTTTTTTGGAGATACATCAAAGCTCCTATTGCTAGGTTTTCACAAAGATGATCATTTTTCAAGATATTTTTTAATTTTTAGAATTGTTGACAATATATCATTTTTTTTGGATTTTTTCAGGATCAATAAGTATGTACAAAGGGTTCCCCTAGACAAAATGGGCATCATGGATAGAACTTCTCTAGGTGCAAGACATTGATAGGATTAGGGAGCTTCTCTCCCTCTGTTGTAGATAGTAAATAATCACCTGACCCAAAAGTTATTGTAATGGTGTAAGGTCCAAGCCAATTAGGTTCAAATTTTCCCTTTTGATCTCTATGCTATTGATTCTTAGGATTTTCACATAGGACAAGATATCCCACTTGGAATTCTCTAGGGTGAACCTTTTTGTTGAAGGCTTTGGACATGCGCTTTTGATAAGCACTCATATGGTCAAATGATGCTTGACATTTCTCATCTAGAAGTTCTAACTTTTGAAGTCTCATGGAGCGGTAGTCTTCATCTGTAACTAGACCTTTGAGGGAAACTCTAAGTGAAGGAATCTCAACCTATAAAGGTAACACTACTTCAATGCCATATGTAAGGGCAAAAGAAGTAGCCCTAGTAGGAGTATGAATACTCATTCTATAGGCCCACAAAGCCAGATTTATCTATAAGTGCCAATCTCTACCATTCTTACAAAGTGTTCTATGTAGGATTTTAAGAATGGTTTTGTTTGATTCCTCTACTTGACCATTTCCTTGCAGGAAGTAAAATAGAGGAACAATGTTGTTTAATCTTGAGTTTCTTGCAGATTTGTTTAATGTCTTTATTTTTTAACTGGCCTCCATTGTTAGTGATAATCTCAGAAGGCACTCCATATCAACAGATGATATGGTTCAGAAATAATAGAGAGACTATTTTTCCTGAGGCAACAGAAAGTGGGATAGCTTCTACCCATTTAGTGAAGTAATCAGTAGTAGTGATAATAAACTTGTGTCCACCTGATGAGTTGGGATGAATCTTCCCAACAAGATCAAAGGCCCAGCGCTAAAATGGCCAATGAGATATAGAAGGAATGAGCTCTCTGCCTGGAGCATGTATCAGGTTACCATGTTTTTGACACTTTTTGGATGACTTTGCAAAAGCTACTACATTAATCTTCATCATAGGCCAATAGTACCCTACCCTAAGAAACCTTCGGGCCATGGCAAGACCATTGGAATGTCCCCCACAGATACCCTTGTAGATGTCAACTAACGATTGGTTGGATTCTTCCTTTTTCTAAGAATCTAAGAAGTGTTCCATCTAGACCCCTCCTATACAAATCACCAGAGATAAGGGAATGGTGAGAGGTGTTTTGGGTAAGGTTTCTGCATTCACATTGGTTAAAGGTTTCATGTATTATTCCATCACAAAGGTATGAGTAAATGGCACCATAATAGGATGAGTCATGACTAACAAGGGTACAAATGACATGACTTTCTTGTGATTCATAGATAGGGTGATGTAACTCTTCCACCAGGAATTCAAATCTACATTCATGTTTCCCTAACTAAAGGAGTGAAGCAAGTGTAGCCATAGCATCAACTGCTTTGTTTTCTTCTCTAGGGATTTGCTGAAATGTGACAAATGTGAAGTATTATTTCAAGGAATCAACCATTTTCTTGTAAGGTACCAGCTTCTCATTTTTTGTTTGATATTCATCATTGAATTTGTTGATTATTAGCTATGAGTCCCCATAGATGTGTAACTCTGTGATTCTCCATTCTATGGCCATCTTAAGTCCATTTTTTAAAGCTTCATATTCAGCAATGTTGTTTGTACATGGGAAGAATAACTTGTAAGACTTAGGAATCATGTACCCATGAGGAGAAACAAACAAAACACCAGCTCCTGAACCATTTTGCATAAAGGATCCATCAAAGAACATCTTCCATGTTCTTTCAGTCATATACATGAGGTGTTCATCTGGGAAGTCAACTGGAATAGGTGCATTATCTTGTATTGGGAAATTAGCCAATTGATCTGCAATGGCTTGTCCTTTGATTGCTTTACGCTCAATGTACTCTATGTCAAACTCTGAAAGGATCATCATCCATTTATCAAGTCTACCAGTGAGGGCAGCCTTACCTAGTAAATACTTGAGTGGATCTATTTTTTCTATGAGGTGTATAGTGTGCACAAGCATGTAACATCACAACTTTTGGGAATCAAACACAACTGCAAGGTAATCTTTCTCAATTCTGGTGTAGTTAACCTCATATGAAACAAGAGTACAACTAATGTAGTATATTTCTCTTTCTTTCCCATGTTTATCAAGTTGAGCTAGTAATGCCCCCAAGGAAGATTTTGTCACTGAAATGTATAGAATAAGTGGCTTCCCTAGGATAGGAGGCATTAAAATGGGAGGATTTTCCAAGTATTTCTTGATTTGATCTATGCTCTTTTGACAATCCTCATTCCAAACACATTTGACTCCCTTGTGTAAGCTCTTGTTGAAAGGTTGAGATCTATTAGCCAACTGTGAAATGAATCTCCTTATGGATTGAAGACATCCTTGAAGACTCCTCATTTGACTAATATTTCTAGGAGGTGGCATATTTATGATTTCTTGGACTTTTCAGGGTCTACCTCTATTCCTCTTGCATAAATGATAAATCCTATTAGTTTTCCAGAGGTGACTCCAAATGCACTCTTTTTAGGATTTAACCTTAGTTGAAATTGTTCCATGCGATCTAGAATGACTTCTAAATCATCTAAGTGTGTGTCTCTTTTCGTAGACTTGGCCAAGGTGTCATCCACATAATATTCCATGTTTTTATGCATCATGTCATGAAAAATGGTTGTCATAGCTTGTTGATAGGTGGCTCCTACATTTTTCAATCCAAAAGGCATAATGCTCCAACAATAGGTACCCCATGCACAAGTGAATGCATTATTTTATTGATCTTTAAGAGCTATCTTAATTTGATTGTATCCAGAAAAACTATCCATTAAGGAATAAATCTCATAACCCACAGTCATATCCACTATCATGTCTATATTGGGAAGTGGAAAATCATCCTTTGGGCATGCTCTATTGACATCTCTAAAATCTATGCAAATTTGAAGGGATTTTTCATGTTTGGAAACTAGTACAATGTTTGATATCCATTCAGCATAGGCAATAGCTCTTATGAATCCTGCACCAAGGAGTTTCTCTAATTCTTCTTTGACTAGGAGAGCTACGTGAGGATGCATCTTTCTCAATTTCTGTTTAACTAGTTTGACACCCGGAGCTATGGACAAGTGATGCATGTTAAAATTAGTGTCCAACCCTAGCATATCTGAATAAGTCCATGCAAAGTTGATCTTCTTTTTCTATAAGAACTTAGTGTAAGCTTATTTTCCTTGTAGTGACAAGGACCCAGCCAAGTGTACTATCTGTCAAGCCTCATCTGCACCCAAATTGACTGCTTGTGTTGGTTCAATAAGCACTGAAGATCTATCTTGAAAGTAGCTAGGGAGATGATCAAGTACGTCATCCTTGGGTGCCTCAAAGAATTTTTCACCCTTGGATACATCATTTATTTTTACTTTTTTTGGTTCTGACACCACCACACAGTTATTTTTGCCATCAAAAATCCTATTCTTTTGATTTTCTTTTCTTTTTATTTTTTGACTAAGGTACTTGATGTCTGGCTCTATCATGTTGGTAGCTAGTTCACTGGTGGAAGAGACTATGGGTTCAAAGGCATTCAAGTAACAGGCTATCTCATAATCATTTTGAAACATTAAGAGCTTAGGTTCTTGATAGCGTTGGGACCAATCAATAAGGTTAGGATGAACAAGGGGTAAGTCAATGACTGGTTCAAGGTTGTAAATGTGAATGATATCATCTCTAGTGACTGAAGAGTCAGATTCTGTCGACTATCCTTCTAAGCTACCCAAGTGAAGAATCATCCACTAAGGAAACACGTGGGTTCAAATCCTCTAATCCTACACATGACTCGTCGGCTACCTCAAGTTGAGAACTATAAGTGTGAATGACATCAACATCCATGTCAACTATGGAGGTCTTTAAGAAGGAGTACCATTCATACTCATATGAACTTGTTTCTGAACTTTGACTAGGATTTTTACACCATGAAGACTTGGGACGTCTTGATGTGGAATTTCTAATGTCATCAAGGATAACACCTTCTCTTTCTATCAAACGAACAAGATTATTTCGTTGACATTCTCTGAAATGATCTTCTACACATGATTCATCTTGTTCTAAGGTTGCAACCATCTCATGAGTGATTGGACTATCTGAATCTCCCCAAAGGAGATTAGTGGAAGGGACCCAATCTTCACACATGTCTTGCTAATTTGTCAAATTAGGTATTTATTTTGGTTCATCTTCACTCTCTGACTCATCAAGGATAGGATTATTGTTCTTGTTGTGATCCACAAATCCTAGGCCAACCGTCTTCTTAGACTTGCGTCCAAAAAGAGCATGATCAAGAGGTTCAGCTCTAGCATCCAATCTGTGACTAAGAGGGCCATGTCCAGGATAGCCAATCTACTTGAGAAAAGTATACCCTCTTCCATAAGCCTTAGGAGAGGGAAATAAGTTCTCATTGTGCATGTATTTCTCTTCTCTATAAATCCAGTCTCTAATAACCATCTCTTCCTTCTCATCTTGAATAAGCACTGAGGACTATAAAAACATGCCAATTAAAGTCATTATTGAAGAGGAAGGTCTCATTTCTTGTGAAGGCTTTCCATAAGACCTAGGTAAAACTGCAAGTGTTGTGAGGGATTTGAGTTGATACCCCCTATGCCAAGGTCTACTGACTTGAAATTGTCTTTACATTCAGCTAAGGTTGTATCGAATTATTCCGCTTCTCTATTGAGGGGAACATGAGCACTCGCTGAAACTGAGTTAATGGATAAAGTGTTATCCCCAGGTATAAAAATCTTTATTCCATTTTAAGGTAACTTAACACATTGATTATAGGTAGACGACACTGCTTGCATATCATGAATCCATGGTCTACCAAGTAAGATATTGTACGCAAGGGGGCCAACATCAATTATTTAAAATAAAAGATCTTTTTCAATAGGTCCAATCCTAACAGGAAGGATGGCCAACCCCTTGGAACTTCTTTCCACCTCATCATAGGCTTTGATGGTGATATTTCTTATGGTATCTATGACTTGTTCAGAATAACCCAACTCTTTCAAAAGACTAAAGGAATAAATATTAAGCCCAGCACCCCCATCTATCAACACGTGCCTAACACAGGTTTTGTGGATCATGAACTCAATATGAAGAGCGAGATTGTGTGGGTGGCTCAAAGCTTTATCATCATCCTACAAGAATGTAAGGTAATGAGGGCTATCAATATGGTTAACCATGTGTTGGAATTTATCAACATCTAAGTTGTTGGGGATTTTCACCGCACGCATAGCATCCTTAAGGACTTGCTTGTGTCTTGAGGACAACTCTAAGAGCTCAAAGATTGAAATCTAAGATGAGGTTCTTTGCAAATGATTGACAAGATTATAGCTTGACTCAAGCTTGACTATTGGTTTTTAGGTGACATTCTTGGATGCCACTTTCTTTAGTTTACTTGGTTGACTTGAACTGGGTCCTCTAATGACAATAGGACCTTGACTTTGTGTGACAACATTGAGAGTTTGAGATGACACTCTAGAGTTAGGACCCCTTATCACCACGATGCATTCTTCATCAAAGATAGGAGGAGAGGCCATGTCTAGATCATAACCATAGGGAACTTTATCCCTCATCATGTTGACATTCTCTTCTACAACTTCAAGCATGTTGACAACATTCTTTGCATCTGTGTAAGTGTAATTGATCTCAGCCTTGCCATTCTTAGTTTTAGAGGTTTCCCCTTCTCATACTTGGGAAAAGGTTCTTTGAAGGCCATATGATCAGCGTTGGTGTTCAATCCATCTACATTAAGTTTTCTATTCTCGATGAGATCTTGGATGATATGTTTGAGTTTCCAATAGTTTTCAATATCATGTCCAATGCCATTGTGAAACTTGCAAAAGGCTTTCTCATCCCACCAATGTGGCTTAACATCAAGTATATAATGCTTTGCGAGATCTTGAGGATGCGTAAGGTTGTTGGAAATGAGTGTTTTCAAGAATCCTTGTATGAATCACCAAGTTTTGAAAACTGATGTCTCTCTTTCTTAGGCCTATCTTCGTATCCTGGCTTATTCTCTTGTTGATTAGATACATTGAGTTTCATGGCTTGAACAACGCTAGACAAGTGGAGAAAAATTTGATCTTTGGGTTAGGACGAGTCTACAACTCCATCATGGACCACTTATTTGTTCATATTCCAATGTGACTTATTTCCTTTGTCTTTGTTAGGGTTGTTTTTATTTTGACCATTATTGTTGTTGTTGTTTCCATGTTTGGTCAAAATTCCTTGTTCTTTCAAAACATCCTCAATCCTACATGCGGTTTCAACCATGGTGTCAAAGGAATCAAAAACCATCTTCCTAACTTCATATCACATTTCGGGAACCAAGTTGCTAACAAGGATGTCAATCTTCTCATTTTTAGGGATGGTCCTATAGTAGCAAGATCATTGTCGTCTCCACCTTTGCAAGAAAGTGACAAAGGATTCCCCTTGATTTTGCTTTAAGTTGCATAAGTCCAACATGGTGACAGATCTTGAAAGGTTGTATACAAAGTTTTAGACAAATCTATGGATGAGCTCTTTGGGAAACAAAGTCTTAACGGGAGGAGTTATGTTGGTGAACCATTCCATTGCTTGACCCTTAAGACTCCTTGGGAACAATCTTATGAGGTACGAGTCATCTTGAATATGGAACTCAAAACTCGTGGTGTAGAATTGACGCATGTGATCATGTGGATCTCCAATCCCATCATACTTGCCATATTGAGGTATCTCAACCTTTCTAGGGAATTCTTTTATGTTAACACTTTTTTCAAAAGGATTAGGACAAATTGAATCAATTGAGAATGAACTCTTTGGTGCCAACATCTTTTTCATCATACTCTTAATTTGTTTGATCTCTTCTTCTTGAGATGAACCTTGCTTCTTAATCTTCTTGTCCACATCAACTGCATTCTTTGACTACATGTGTTCCCATAAAGATCACACATTAGTCAAAGAGGGGCAAATGTATGCACCCTAAAATGGTCGCCTAGACTATGGACCCCCATTCTTCAATTTATCAAATAACAGAATCAATTTATCAAATTCCTGAATCAATACTTTGAAACATTTTCAATTCAAATCAATTTCCTTGATCAAATTGTAATTAATTCAATTATTTCAATATTTCCTAAGATTTGATCATTTTATCAATAATCTTATTTAATTAAAAGAAAACATCCCTTTTAATTAAATAAAATAATCTTATTTAATTAAAAGAAAATCTCTCTTTTAATTACATAATCTTATCTTATTTAATTAAAATATCTCTTTTAATTAAATAAAATAATCTTATTTAATTAAAAGAAAATTCCTCTTTTAATAAAATAAAATCCTCACTTAAAGCTCTCTTTTTGATAAAAAAAGGAAATAAATTAAATAAATCAAATAAAAATAAATAAAAATTCATTTTTCTCTACACATATTCCTAATTGGTGGGTTTTTTCCTCTTACTTGCCTTTTTAGAGATTTATACCACATTTATCTTGAGGATGCATTCCTCTCCACACTTTCCTTTACAAGGAGCCCTCTTCTTCTCGTTTAGAATCCAAGGTTTTATGTTATTGTTATTTTGTAGGTTTTGGACAGCAATTTTGGAGGAGAGTTTGAGCACTTGAGCTTGAACATGGCAACTTCTTTTTTCTTGTCTTCTTCTCTCATGCATCCACGGCAATCCATTTAGATTACTATTTCAATTACATGTTAGATTAGATTCATATTTCATTTCATAGAATATGCATGCATATTTCCTTTCATAGATTAGTTTTCTTTCGTGCATTGTTATCATATAGAATAGCTTCCATTTTCATTTGCATGCATATTTGATGATCATGGAGACTAGCATTCTTTCTTTTCCTCTTTGAATCTCTCATTTTATGGTGTACTTGCATGGGCACAAAC
>MU225287.1:660222-680786 GCA_018584345.1 Thuja plicata | reverse complement strand
TGAATCTCTCATTTTATGGTGTACTTGCATGGGCACAAACTAGGTCTAAACTGAGGGCCTCCATTATAAACCCTTCTAAAATATGTGCTAAAATGGGTGCCAAAAATGTGTGCTAAAATGTCGACACACTTCAATGAGTCATTATATGCAAGATTTCTCAAGAATGAGGTCTCAAATGGCGACTCATAGCTCTCTATTCATGGAGTGCAAGGGTTTATAATGGAGGCCCTCAGTTTAGACCTAGTTTGTGCCCATGCAAGTGCACCATAAAATGAGAGATTCAAAGAGGAAAAGTAAGAATGCTAGTCTCCATGATCATCAACTATGCATGCAAATGAAAATGCAAGCTATTCTATATGATAACAACGCATGAAAGCAAACTAATCTATGAAAGGAAATATGCATGTAATATTATTCTATGAAATGAAATATGAATCTAATATAACATGCAAGTGTAATATTAATCTAAATGGATTGCCATGGATGCATGAGAGAAGAAGACAAGAAAAGAGAAGTTGCAATGTTCAAGCTCAAGTGCTCAAACTCTCCTCGAAAATCGCTCTCTGAAACCTGCAGCAAAATGATAACATAAAACCTTGGATTTTAAATGAGGAGAGGGCTCTTTATAAAGGAAAGTGTGGAGAGGAATGCATCCTCAAGAGAAATGTGGAATAAATCTCTAAAAAGGCAAGAGGAAAAAGCCCACCAATTAGGAATATGTGTAGAGAAAAATAAATTTTTATTTATTTTTCTTTGATTTATTTAATTTATTTCCTTTTTTTCATCAAAAAAAGAGCTTTAAGTGAGGATTTTATTTTATTAAAAGAGGAATTTTCTTTTAATTAAATAATATTATTTTATTTAATTAAAAGAGATATTTTAATTAAATAAGATAAGATTATGTAATTAAAAGAGAGATTTTCTTTTAATTAAATAAGATTATTTTACTTAATTAAAAGGGATATTTTCTTTTAATTAAATAAGATTATTGATGAAATGATCAAATCTTAGGAAATATTGAAATAATTGAATTAATTACGATTTGATCAAGGAAATTGATTTGAATTGAAAAATGTTGCAAAGTATTGATTCAGGAATTTGATAAATTGATTCCATCATTTGATAAATTAAAGAATGGGGGCCCATAGTCTAGGTGACCATTTTAGGGTGCATAAAAGATCCATATAGATTGCATTTTGGATCTCGACTCCATTAAAAAATTTGAAGGGGAGTACTTGGTGGGAAATGGTAGATTTAGGAAACTAGAAGGTAATAAATTATGAGATGTTATTGTAGTTAATTAATTCTTAATCTTCAAAATAAATCTATTGTAAGTCATCTATTTACTTTTGTACAGTTGCTAAAGAGTGGGATGTAATACATTTTCTTATTGCAAACAATCAAGATTGGATGACGGTGTGGATTGAACAATGTCAACATTATGGTCATAGATTAAAATGGGAATATGTGTCTTCATTGGTTATACAAGCTCATCGTAATGGAGATATCAATGTTACACAAAAGGAAATAGATTTAGCATATGGTTTAAGAGATCACCTGTTACTTTTAAATTTGTTAATCAACCGTATGTTTTTCAACTCATGATGCAATAATTCATACATGTTTGACATTATTGTAGGTTAAACACCACAAGGCTATGTTATGCAATGGTTATAAATTTTGCATCAAAAGTTTGGATGACAGGAAGAGTACTTGTGATTCTGGGATAAGTTCAGTCTTCCAAGTGACCAATATTTCATCTTGAAATGACTTACATCCTCGAGAGTCACAAAATTGATACTATGGTATTTTGGTTGATATACTTGATTGTGACTTTAATTCCTTCAAATTAGTTCTCTTCATTGTGAAATGGTACAGACTACAACTCAATCAAAATGATCCTGATAGAACTTTTATTGAACATGACAATGAATTTCCAATGATTAATACAAGGTTGTTTGAGCCAATTGGGGAACAACCCTATGTTATTCCAAGCCAATGTGAGCAGGTATTTTACTCAGAGGTTCCACATAAACCACATTGGTCATTTGTTATTAGACATGATCCAAGAGGAAGGTTGATAAAGTATAATTTGATGGAAGAAGAAGATACTGAGGAAGAGGAAGAAGTGGAAGATGATGTAGATGATGATCACAATCGAGAGTTAGTTGAAGAAGAATATGAAAAATAAGACGACAATGATGCTGCTACTAATCACGATGATGATGAGGAGGAGGAGGATGATGATGATGTTGATGATGATGATGACAATGATAGTGGTGGTGATGATGTTGTCGACGATGATGATCTTGATGATGAGATGGATGAAGAATAATATCAATGACATGAATGTGGCAGATGTTTAGCATGTTTTAACGATTGTTTCGGGTTGAAATCTGCACTTTTTCCACTAATGTGCTTAGGGTTTCATATTAATGGCATTCTTGGTTTTAGCGTGAATATCTAACTACTCTTATTCACCTTATTTTATATGTCCTACTTATATCTTTGATCTTTTTTTAAGAGAAATTTCATTCTAAAAGAGTGTATTTTTGCATATCAATGCATTTAATCTAAATACTATCTTATGAGATTTTCTTCTAATAATTTTCTATTTCCTTGCACATCACTGATATTAAATCATAGGGGATTCTCTTTGTTCCCTCCAATAGAGTGAGCTAATTCTGAAAGTATAAATAGATAATTTTAACAATGTATAATGTCCTTCACAAGATGTAATAAAAATACTGGTAATGCACGAGAACTGTTTCACAAAATGCCACAATAGTGGTGTCTCATGTAATGCTGAGATGTTTATTTATATGCAATGTTGAGATATTCAAAATATTGTAGGATATATAGATAATTTTAACAATGTATAATGTCCTTCACAAGATGTAATAAAAACTATGGACTAAACTATGCTTGTTTGATTATGTTTATCTGATTATATAACTATTATCTTTTGTCAAGTATCCTACACAGTCTCATGGATTGTCAGGTATAAGTCAATACACCTCATAGAGATTAATGTCTTTTACCATTTGTAAAATATCTCTCATTTCCACCTGTTTCTCTTATTTCATGAAGTGCAGGTACCAGTGAATAGGTATTTGTTATTGTCTTCCTCAAGTGAGAAAAATGTAGGAATAGAAGAAGAAAGTGAGATATTTCTTATGTCTAAATCAAGGAGATCGACTCGAGGTCAAAACATCATAAAGAAATTCAATAAATGCATAGAATTTTTCCTTGCTCAAGGGGGGTCGTGTTCTTATGATGATGAGAGAAAAGGTGACTCTGAGGTTCCCTTTAGGTACAAACATCTATAGATACAATGGGTTCCCGATGAACTTCCTTCAATAAATACTAATTTTTGTGTTAGAGAGAGGATATATCGCATAGCATCATCTTCATTACACAGTTTGGGCTTATTTTCCATGGATGGCATAAAGGTCTCTTACAACAAAGTTTTTGAATTGATGGAGTATGTCGGACCTTGTTATGATTATAGTAGTTGGATGCAGATTGTTAGACATAAAAAAAGTATGTGTAGGTATGCACTCGCGAAAAATTATATACAATAAAAAGTCAGTGAAAAAAGTAAAATAGTAGATATATACATTGATGAAAGGCCAAAAGCATCAGGGAATATTGTAGGTTTTATAAATAGTACACAACCTGCGTCAACTAAGAAGTAACCCAATTGCATATTTGAGGCGTGCGAGGGAAATTGCATATTTGTATGTCCAATCAAATCAATACGTGAAGGCGAAGAGTTGCTTATCAATTACAATTTGAATCACATAGATACAAAAAAACTCCCTATCATGGATGAGGTGGTACGCACTATGAACCATTTAAAATTGTTTATAAATTAAAAAAACTATCTCTTCTTTTAATTGAAGCATTCTGATAATTGTCTATTATTCAACGTAACTTAGAATAAGAACACGTTTGTTTTAATATGTCTCAATGATTTGTTTTTGAAATACATGGCTATAGTATGGATCAACAGCCACACGATATGCACGGCAATGATGGTTCTCATGGGACTTCTTCTTCCCAACAGGTAAAACTCATTGTTGTTGTACAAATGCACATACAAGAAAAATGTTAATGCATATTTTTTGTTATGTTTTATTCTTCACTACTATTTTGGGTTTCTTTTAAATAAAGTGCTAATAATATTGTTCTCACAAACGAGTGTTGATCAAAAAAATGGAAAGGAACAAGCAGTCCATGAGGAGCCGCAAGATGAGCATGAAGATTGATTCATTGTTGATTTTTCATCAGACGTTGATCATGCGGTTGCACTAAAAAAGGTCCTTCGTGTAATTTCAATAGAGTTAACTCAATTGGTAGATATTCAACCTCAGACTTGTAAAATACTAATAAGAGAGGATGAGTTGGCTCACCATGTTCAAACTTATACAGCAAGTATTAATGTAGTTTTTAATTATAACAAAAGTTCACTAATGGTTTTTATAGTATACTCTTTTATTTATGTCATTAACTAAAATACATATGTGTTATTTTTATAGAGGATAAAAAAAACATTAAAGGGTCATGCCCTAGATGCAGATACTTTAGGTTTCAAGTAGATCGCATGTTCTATCCTCCACTTGTGTTTTGCTCAAACAATTTTTTTTAATATCTCTAACAATCGTGTCCATGGTTGTTTATATTTTTTTATGCTCTAACAATCTTATTTTTCAGCACCTACTATTGATCCTATGTTGAGTACGCCACCTGCTACAAGGATCAAAACCGTAGAGATACTGGTGGCTGCAATGTCAACAACATGTAGCATGGCCATAAATGCAATGGAAATGCCTATTATTGGTAAGTAGATTTCTCTTTTTCTCTCTCATTTATCATGTGTTTATTTCACTTGAACTATTCTTTCTTAGGGGGCATTTTGTAATATTGGATTCTTTTTGTGTAGGAGGCGATGACCAAATTCTTGGATGTACTCATGTTAGATGTACAGGAACAATATAGAATTGCGATCAATTTCTCGTGAACATTGAAGATGGACTTCCCGTGAGAGTAGCCCAGCTTCCAAGTACTCTAAAGATTGATCCTTTCTTTAACTATACAATTTTATACTCATAATGTAATGTACTAACCCCCTGTGCAGTTCCTTGCAATAACTAATAATCTCATTATTATTTTGTAGGGAATAATCTATTTTATGAAAAACTTAATGATGAATGTTTGCGCATTTTTGGGTCGACCGTACGTACATGGTAGATCATATTTTGATTTCATTTCTAGATCAGATTTCCTTTCATCCCTTTATTCAAGTATAATAAAAGGTAGCTTCACTTCATTTATGAATCTAACAGGTTTTTTTTTCTTAAAAGGTGGCAATTACAAAATAAAGAGTTACAGGATAAACTCATTGACTCTATGATAAAAAAATTTGGACCCAACACCTTTCAAAGACTTAGACTCCTTGAGAAAGTGGGCCAAAATTTTAAGTATATTAGGGACAACTATAGGTCCCAAATAGAATGCAACCCTTATTACAAGCGGCCCCCTATGTTCCTATTAATGAGTGGGAAATCTTAAAAGGGATGCACTTGAGAGACACGCAAAACATGGTGGACAAATAGTATCACCCGAGGAAAGAAGGTACATAATAATCTTAATAATGAAATTATGTACTATTTAATCTATGTACTTATGTGATCTAACATATTTCAAACATCACATAGGTTGCCTGACACATCAAAGGAAACAAAAGAAAGAAAACTAAAGCACGGGCAACACAAGCTCGGCTCAAGTGGATATTCAAAACTTGATGTATGAATTGTAAGTAATAGTAAATGAAAAAATGTATGAAAATATTTATAAATTGTAATCAATTTAGTTTTGCTGAAATTCACTACAATAAAAATTCATGATACCAAGAAAAAATGTAGGGCTTGGAGTTCAAACAAAATATTTTATAAGAGGACAAGAAAGTAGGCTACAAACAAGGCTATATAGTTGTGGTTGAACGATTCTGATCAATGAGTGCACAAGGTTCTTCTGGTGGATCTGTCGATCAGGTAAATAAGCCAATTGATTTTTATTTCAAGTTGAATACTTTACCAATTACTGTATTTGATGTTAAGTTCCAACATAAGGTGAATATATTTGTTTTAAGTAAGGAAACAATAATTATATATTTGTTTAAAAATTTAAAGTGAATATATATATTTATTTTTAACTAAATGATTAACATTTCTCAGTATTTTTCTTGTATCTATATGTATATATTGTCGATAAATGCACTAAATATTTACATTGGAATGCAATCTTCCAATCCTGAAACACCATCCAAGCACAATGGAGGCGTAGATTCGAATGTGCATTGTAGTACTCAAGGTATACATTTTCTATTCAAATTTTGATTATTGTTTGATTAATACAAGTAAACATTTTAAATTAAATTTGGCATAGTAATAAAAAATTAATTATAATGTGTTGGGATTAATAAAACATTGTGTATTGCAGTTGTAAGGGATGTAGAGGTTCTCGATGAGCGTTTTTAGGTTCAAGCCGCCATGCAAGAAGATGTGGTTGGACAAGGTAAAGAGCGTCACGATTATGTTTTTAAAAGTACTGAAATGCTTGTAATAATTATGATAATATGTTTTTAAATTAACCCCAATTATGATAATATGTTTTTATTTTAACCCTTTTATTTTTTATTGCAGAGGACCCGCCTTTGCAAATGACAGTGAGATCACGTGCACAGGCGAGAATAAATGATGATGTCGAGATGGATACGCCTCTGCAACAATATAGAGAAGCAGAAAAAAAAAAAAAAAAAAAAAAAGAAATGATTCTCATTTATGCAACTTATTTNAAAAAAAAAAAAAAAAAAAAAAAAAAAAAAAGAAATGATTCTCATTTATGCAACTTATTTGATAATGAGTGATGTTTATGTCTCGATATTTTAATCTTATTTTTTTATAAATGTTATGATGTCTTAATGAATGCTAATTAGTCTTATGAATACTAATGAATGTGTGTTAATGAATGCTAATTAATCTTATGTGTTATTGAATGTTGTGATAATTCATGAATGTTACATTTTATTAATAGATGAATGAATTTTAGATGTTAACAAGGAATTTAGAGTGGTGTTAATGAGACCAATAATGGTCATTTAAATATGTTTTTCTTATGATTTGGATTGTATGTGAATCCTTCTGTAAAGGATCAAATCATTGTAACCCTTAATGGAATTTGGGGGATAAAGTGTACCTTGGGGGTCATTTGTGGATCCTAAAGTTGATGAAGGGTTTAATGACCTATAAAGTTCCATAATGTTTGTAATGTGGCCAATAGATCCTTTTAAAGTTGTCAAGATCACTAAAAGTGGCTAAATGATGTAATTGCCTAAAAATGCCAAAATAGGCCTAAAAGGCTCATGTATGGGGTTTATGGGGTTTAAGAGTGATTTGAGGGTTTTGAGTGTTAGAATAGAGTCATAATATCCTTTTGAAAAGTTTAATACAATGCAAAAAGTTAAGGAGTGATCGAATTGACAGCCATGTTGTCAACTAGACAAAAATATTAAACAAAAACTAATTGTAAACAGTCACAACTAACTGTAACCGCTTAAAGGAAGTTGCAAACTGGTTGGGAAATGGTATTTGGGTAGTGTAGGCATGATTTTGATAAAATGGGAGTGTAGGGGAGATATCTTCACAAGTCCATTTGTTGTGGGGTCTAGCTCCTATTAATGCTTGGTCAAATCTACATATTTCTCACCTGTGCATATACCTTCTCTAGTCAACTCTTATATGCATAGGTGAAGGTTGATCAAATCCAATCTCCTATTTGTATCTATATGTTATCAAAGAAGTTCCATTGAGAATATTGTCTACTTGAGACATTTCAATTGTTAAAGAAATTGGGATTTCAATTTTTATTCATTGGTTGTGTGATTAGAGAATACTTTGCATGATTGCATTCCCCAAATCATTACTAGAAAAATTTTGAACATATCTAAATGGAATACTTTGTGCCTAACATACTTAAATGGAATACACAAAGAAGTACCAAATGATGAATTCTCAATTGTTGTAATGGAAAAGCATCAGAACCATCCATTTCTAGAACTTGATTTTCTATAGTCTTAATGATTTTTCTATAGTCCTAATGATTTTGAATATTTTTGACAAAGCATGTTTATTTTTTTGATTATTTGATTGATCCTCTCACCTTTCCTTACTTTATAAATTCCATTATCACAATCAAGTTTTGTAGTATCTGTATATTTCATTAGAGCCACTTCATATGCATAGGTGATGAACATGTAGATTTGCCTAAGCACTACTGGGAGTTGACCTAGCAACACATGTCCCTTTTTTATTTCACATGTATGTGCTTGGTGACAAGATTTTGAACATTGTTAACAAAGCCTATTTCTTTTTTTTTATTGTGGGGTTCTTCATTTTTTGTTTCTCTTGATAAATTAGGCCTTGAATTTCAATTTTTGATCATTGTTTTATTTTAGCTTGATATTTCATTCATTTTTCATATACACAGAGACTACACATGGTGATAAAAAAAATGAGCTATTTGATTTAGGTTTACTATTTATGATTGTAAATGGTCAATATTTTTGATGTTACTCCTTGGTGTATTCCATTTAAAAACAATCATGCTTCTGTGAAAATCTCTTGGTTTCAGGAAATGTAGAAGGAGGCACCTAGTTCAATATGCAATCTCAATTCATATGCATTGGATATTAGGTGGAGCTGAAAAATGCAACAGGTTTGCATTTTTGATAGAGCTCTTTAATTAGGTATTTTAAGTTATAGACCACCGCGAATGTCGTAATTTTTGACTCTCATAGAACTGAACAGGTGGATGGTAGATTATTATATTTTTGTGAGCTTCGTTCATGTTGCCACAACAAGTCAAATTGTGATAATTTCCACATCAAGTCAAATTGTGATATTGCTATCAGGATTCAACTGTGTAGTTTTTGAGTCAAATTCATTGACCCATGTTTCATGAGAAATGGTTCACAAGAACCCATCTCTCATGAGTAGTGTTCCATTCATTCTCATGAGAGATGGGTTTTTGTGAACCACTACTCATAAAACATGGGTCAATGAGTTTGACTCAAAAACTACACAGTTGAATCCTGAAAGTAATATCACAAAATTTAAAAAACCAATTAGATTCATCTAAAATAATATGAATTAATTATTTGAAAAGAAAGTGATGCATATGAAATATCATTTGACAGAAGATGATTGTAGAATACTAAGATGATGAATGATGAAGAAGATTTGAAAATGTTGCACCAATTTGAATTGGCCATGGATCAATCATTATTTTCAAATCTTCTTCATCAATCACCATCAACCATTTTCCAAGAGCAACACCTTTCTCTATATGAATCTTGGTTTACATTTCCCTGTAATCCTGATGCAAAATGTTTCCATGAAGTACGTCAGCGGTATAATGCATTCAAACAAAAGGCTTTGGAGGCTACTAAGTATTTTGTACTAGAAAACACCTTTTGCTTGGTAATTTGAAGTCATCAATGGAAACTTACAATCCTAAACAATTAGTATACCATTTATGGCTTCATAATTATTAAGTGAAAGGGAGTTCTCTAATCTAGAACCCCCTTTGGTGATGATCCTATGTAGTTCCACATAGACATGACATGTTCCTTTAGAAGAATTGTAATCTCACAACAACTGAGAAACATAAATGTAGGCATCATGGTCACAATTATTTAGAGACACAACATAATTGAGTGGTCTCTCCAAAGAATTGTGACCATGATGCCTACATTTATGTTTCTCATCTATTGTGTCCCAGGACCCCTTATGACCCTTTATGATCCTTTACGATCCCTAAGAATACATCTTAGAGGTCTTAAAGTGTCGTAAAGGGTCATAAGAGGCTCCTAGGAGGGGCCAGATGAGCTTCCACCTTCACGTGGTTGTCCCTGTTAAGTAGAGAATGTTAAACTATTCTCAAAACAAAGAGAAGCTCAATATTTTAAGGTCTCACTCCATCCATGCACGACAAATTTTTTTTAAAAAAAATATAGCATACCATCGCAATTGCGATAGTATTCAGAGAATGATTGATGCTAAAGCACTGCATGTGACATCCAGATGTCAGAATAATATGATAGATGGATGCCACATGTATAGCCTATCCATCACACACTCGTCATACTTGCAACACTCATAATGTGTAACGATGGCAGGTTGACCATTCTAGTCAGTGTATAATGCAACGATCAATACCATCGCAATTGTGACGGTATTCAGAGAACAACCGATGCCAAAGCACTAAATGTGACATCTAGATGTTAGAATAATCCGACAGCTAGACATCTCATGGATAACATATCCACCGCATACCCATCATAATTGTGACACTCATAATGTGTAACAATGGCATGTTAACCATCATAGCTAGTGCATATTGTGATGTTCAATACCATCACAATAAAAATGGACATACCATCCATTGATGACTATGACACAAAAATTGCAACACCAGTCTATGTCACTTGCCTGACGGGGTAGTGTTGGAATTGTGACGCATAGCTATCAAAAAGAGGTCTCAAATGTACTAGTGTACGATGCCTCTAACATCTTTTGCAGGAATTGTTTTTACCAATTATACAGGTACTCAATCATATCTCCATATTTAATGCACATCTTGATCACTTGAAAAAGGAATATTGATTGATGAGAGATTCAAATCCCACATTAGAGAGATTGAGAGAGAGAGAGAGAGATTATGTTGTTCCTTGATGAACTATAACTGATTGAATGTTTGAAGATGACAAAGTTGATGATCACTGAGCTGCAGAAAGTAAATGCAAGACATTAAATCAGTTAAAGTATTGTATTTTCATTAATGTCAACTTGATATGGTATGATTTCTCATACACATATTGTCACAATACTTAAAGATCTGAAAAGATAGTTTTTTTCATTGGTAATCATATACACCGACTGATAGTAAACCCCAACGTATAGTGAACCCTGAGCATAGAAGTTCACATTGTTAACCAATGGACAGTGAGACCTGAGCAAGTGATACCCAAGAAAGCATTACTGAGCTAACTATAGTTGTTAATGAGCAGAACTAAAGTTGATACCCGATCTATCTGCAGTAGTCACCGAGCATAACTAAAGTATTGACCAACAGGAACTGGAGTTAGGAAATGAAAAAACACTTAGCTGGAAGGAGCTATATTTAGAGTTAACAGATTGTTTACTTTATTTCTATCAATTAGTTAAAAGATTAAGATAAGAAGGATATTTAAAGCATGTTTTATTCCAAAAAACAAGGAGATTTTTATGAAATAAAACTAAAGCAAGCATGGTGAGCTTTACGGATCAAGAAGTGATCAACAAAGAAAATAAGAAAGAAAGAAGAATGGTGAAATCATGTCTATATAAAGAGACAAGTAATTCTTTATGAACAAGAGGAATGCTAAGTATAATTATGGTGAAGATAGAAGTCTTCGTGTAGATATGATCATACAAGCTAAAGGACAGAGCCAAGAATTCTACAGACACTAAGCAACAAAGAAGAAATAGCATTCACCGAGAAAAAATAAGTAGAGAAAAGGAATTGAAGAGAATGTTGATCATAAGAGGTATTATGGACTTCCAATAGATCTGAAAATCTGCAAGATTAAGTTGTATTTATGAACAGATCATATACTATTTTAGTTTAACCATTGATTCAGAAAATCTCTTAACCCAGTGGGATTTAACCATCCTTTATATATTGAGATACATCCCAAGGAGTATCAAAAGGTTTTCATGTTGATAGAATAGTGAATTCTAGGTCAAGTGATAAACTATTAGTTTTAAATCCTCTAACAAGTTCACACGTAATAGTGTGTTTGTAACCTTTAACAAGGTTGGCTCTTCACCGATCTCACTTTAGAAGAGTGAAAATTTTGGGTTACCGGTCCCAAGTGGTTTTTCCCTTAATAGGGTTTCCACATTAAAAATCCATGTGTCAAATGTCTATATGGTTCATTGCTTTGATGTTTTTCTTTACACATTACTAAAACAGGATTGATCGGTAAACACTAAGTTATTTACTGATATTCGGTAAAGGCTAGACTGTTATTTGGTAAAGCTTAAGAAAAATGATAAACAGTATATTTTGAGCAATAGATATTTGATTATATTACTTAAAGGCATACATCTTGTAGAAATGAATATATCTAGAGGTTTTATATTTGTGGTATAAATTATTGGATTAATTTTTGAGGCCACTAATCCACCCCCCCCCCCCACCCCTCTTAGCTATTCTAACAATTAGTATCACAACTTGTGTGCTTGAAAGGAAGGTTTAACGACCTAAGATAAAGATCACAAGATGAGAAAAAGGGATGAGCCTAAGTTGAAAAAGGAAAACTTTGCATCATGGAAATGAAGGATAGGACTCCACCTATCAGGTATTGGAAATGATGTCACGCAGTATTTGGGTATTGAGTATATGTTACCTATTGGACCTCTAACAGTTGATCAATTAAGAGAGAAACATGAACACAATTCTATGATGATAGAACTTTCTTCTTCACTCTCCAATGTTAATTTGAAGATGTCAAAACATGCACCACTGCAAAGCAAATGTGGGACAAACTCAAGCTAGTACATGGAGGAGATACAAATGTGTTGAGGGCCAAAGCTGAAACTAAGAGGAAAGTTTGATGACCTTAGAATGAAAGAAGGAGAAAACATCACTTAGTACAGTAGCAGAATCAAAGAGGTTGTTAATGTTATCTGAGGAGTTGGAGGTGTACTTGAAGACAAAAGAGTGGTAAGTAAAATTCTGAGAACCTTACTACCTGTTTATGCTATTAAAGTATCTTCTATACAAGAAATGAGAGCAGTAGCAAATAACAATGTTACTCTAGATAGTTTGATTGGTAGACTTATTTCATTTGAGATTAATAACTTTGACAATAGTGTCTTACCAATTATAGAGTCTGCATTCAAATCTTCTCTGAAAGTAAGTAAATCAAGTCATAAACACACTATGATAAATGATAGTGAAACTGATAGTGATGAACAAGAACTTGATGAAATTGAAGCACTAATGGATAGAAGATTGCAGGTAGGAAAAGGTAGATACAAAGGTAAATTACCATTGGTATGTTTTAATTAAAAATAGATTGGACACTTTGCTACTAGATGTCCAAACAAAATAAAAGAAGACAAGAAAGATGACAGATCTTATGAAGAGAAGTATGACAGAAGTGATGACCGAGACTACCATAACTAAGACTACAAGGATAAAGGAAAGAAGGCTTGTTACCTGGTTGAGAAAAAAGCTAAGAATACTGACACTAAGTCTGATGAAGATATTAAGGTGGTATTTGTTGCTATGAAGGATGATTTAGACAAGGAAGAAAGGTATGTTGAAACTACACTCGTATCTAAGGTTAGTAAAAATGATGTCTAGGTTATTGATAGTGGTTGTACTCACCACATGATTGGAGATAAGGAAAATTTTGAAAATTTTGAATATTATAATGGTGGATCAGTAAGAATGGGTAATGACTCACCTTTTCCAGTTGAAGGTAAAGGAACCATCATGTTGAATAATCTGATCAGATGTGAAAATGCATATTGGGTGAAAGGACCTAACTATAATCTATTGAGTGCTTCACAGTTGAATAACATAGGAGATCGAGTTGCATTTAAAAATAAAAAGGAAAAAATCTACAATTAAATAGGAAGGTTGATTAGTACTGGTGAAAAAATAAAAGGTAACCTATTCTATCTTGATAATATTGAGACCACTTGTTTATTGGCTAGAAATGAAGACATTTAGTTGTGGCATAAAATGTTATGTCATGTAAATTTTGACAACATGATTAGGATAAGAAATAAAAGGAAAGTAAGAGGCTTACCAAGCATGTCAAAGCCCGACCATGTCATGTGTAAGGATTGTCAAAAAGCTAAAATGACAAAGTCTAGTTTCAAGAGAAAAACCTACACATCTAATGCTATTCTAGATTTAGTCCATACCGACTTATGTGGACCAATGAGACCAAAGAGCTATTATGGTGATAGATTCTTCATTCTATTTGTTGATGATTATTCTAGAATGATGAGTGTTATGTTCTTAAAAGTGAAATTAGAAGCATTTAAGATGTTCAAATGGTATAAAGCTATTGTTGAAAATCAAAGTGGAAAGGAGCTAAAATGTCTAAGATCAGATAGAGGAGGAAAATTTATTTCTCATGAATTCACTAACTTTTGTAATGAGCATGGAATTCGAAGATAGGTTTCTACACCAAGAACACCATAGAAAAATGGGATTGTTGAAAGAAGGAATGGATCAATCATTGATTGTGCCAGAAAACTGATGATTGAGAAAGGCATCACACAAACATTCTGGAGAGAAGTTGTCAGTATTATTGTCTATACACTGAACAGAGTTCAATTGAAGAAAGACACCAATAAGACACCTTATGAGCTATGGTATGGACACACACCAAATGTAAGTTACTTTATAATTTTTGGAATTTAATGTTATATATTGAAAGATGATAGAAATGGAAATCTTGACTCCAAAGGTGATGAAGGAATATTGCTAGGATATTCTACCAAAAGAAAAGCTTATAAATGTCTTAACAAATCCTCTAACAAAATCATTGAAAGTGAAAATGTCAAAGTGGATGAATTTTCTGAGAAAAATGATGAGGAAAGAAGAAAGGAACCAAAAGATTACAACAGGTTTGTCTACAGTGAAGAACCTGACACTCTTCTCAAGAAACAGTGTATCACTACCAAGTGACAGAACAATGCACTCGAGCAACAGGTTGCACACACCAAAAATTAGGAAATTGCTCACAATGATGAACCGAGCGATGCAGATCAAAATGAAGGTTAAGATGACAAACATAACAATGAACAAATATCTGAACTGGTACTTTCCAAGTATGTCAGAAGATACCATCCATAGAACCAGATCATAGGAGACAAAAGAGCTAGAATGAGAACAAGAAGTAAGTCACTGAACACTAGATATTTGATTTGTGATTTTGAGCCTAAATCTGTTAATACTACACTTGAGAATCAAGAATGAGTTAGTGCTATGAATGAAGAGATTGAACAGATTGAAAAGAATAAGACATGGACATTAGTACCAAGACCGAGTGACAAGAATTTCATTGGTACCAAATGGATATTCAAAAAAAAACTGAATGAGAATAGAGAAGTCACAAGAAACAAAGAAATATTAGTATGCAAAGGGTGTGCACAAGAAGAAGGTATTGACTATGGAGAAACCTTTTCACTTGTTGCTAGACTAGAAGGAGTTAGAATTCTACTTTCTTATGTTGCATTCAAAGGATTCAAGGTATACCAAATGAATGTCAAATATGCATTTGTAAATGGAATACTAGAAGAGGTATACATTGAACAACCTGAAGGGTTTGTTGATACTAACAAGAGGAACATGGTTTTTAGACTACACAAAACCTTGTATGGATTGAAACAAGCACCAAGAGCATGGTATGAAAAACTTCACTCTTATCTCATAAGTATTGGATTTATAAGAACAAGTGATAACAATAATCTGTATTTAAAAGAAGATATTGATGATAACATTCTTATTGCTGAAATATTTGTTGATGATATCATATTTGGAGGTAATAATATGATATGCAAATCATTTGCTGATGAAATGAGAAAAGAATTTGAGATGTCAATATTTGAGGAGATCAAAATTTTTCTTGGTCTACAAATTCTTTAACAGGATGGAGGTATCTACATCACACAATCCAAATACATCAAAGAAGTGCTGAAAATATTCAAGATGGAGGATTCCAAACTAGTTGGAACACCTATGGCAACTGAATGCAAGTTGAAAAAGGAAGACAAGTCAACCGAGGTAAATCATACCTTATATAGATCAATGATTCAAAAACTAATGTATGTTGTACATACTAGACCAGATATAGCACATGCAATTGGTATAGTTGTAAGATTCTCTGCTAATCCCAAAGAATCACACATGACTATTGTCAAACAAATTTTGAGATATCTAAAGAATACCAAGGACTATGGTCTGTGGTATAGAAAAGAAGGCAAATTTGAGCTTCAAGTCTATACAGATGTTGATTGGGCTGGAAACATAGATGACAAAAAGAGCACAACAGGAGGAGCATTCTTTATGGGTGATAGACTTGTCACATGGATAGGTAAAAAGAAAGGATGCATCTCTCAATCTATTGTAGAAGCAGAATATGTGGTTACTACTACAAATTCCTCTAACATTGCATGGATCAAGCAATTACTGGAAGGTATGAATATGAAAATTCTTGAACTAGTGATTATTTATTGTGATAATACAAGTGCTATCAACATTTCAAAGAACCCTATAATGCATGCTAAGACAAAGCACATAGAAATAAAGTATCATTACTTAAGGGAGCCAGTTCAAGAGAAAGAGGTGATACTAGAATATGTACAATCAAAAGAATAGTTATCAAACATATTCACAAAGCCACTGCCAAAAGATACATTTGAGTATCTGAGGAAGAGACTAGGGGTCCAACCCTTGTCTACTGGTCACTAAGCTGACTAGGAGGCTGCATCAACCTACATATTATCATAAGATCAATCATGTTTATGCAAGATGAGAATGGACTGAAAGGATATATCAGTACACAAAAAGGTACTTATCTGCACCAAACACCAGAGATAGTATTGTCTAATATAGAGCTATATTGTTGATGGAGAGGAAATTCAAGAAACATATTAAGGAGAAAGATATTTTGTTTGGAATTTTTGTCAAAGGGAGAGAATATATCCATATGAAATATCCATCAAGGAAAATAGCATCCTGAGGGAGATTATATCCATATGATAGATCATCCAAAGGGAGAGAAAAGAAATATCCATCAGGGAGAGGAACAGTCAAAGGGAGAGAAAAGATCAGAAAAAGAAGTTTCTACAAAGGGAGAGAAAGATTCAAAGAAACAACCATCCATCCAAGGGAGAGAATTCAAGAAAAGTTAACATTGCATATCTATCCAGAAAAAGGAGAAGAGTACTCTGCAAGAACCAAATATAAGCTAGAAGAGCTTACTGAGAGTCATATATTTGAATTGGTTATAGAAAATTAAGTTTGGAAGAGATTGATGAACTACAATTGATATATTTCATATTGTGTTAGTAGTATGTTGCCATCAATTCCAAAGGGAGAGATTGATGAACTATAACTGATTGAATGTTTGAAGATGATAAAGTTGATGATCACTGAGCTGCAGAAATTAAATGCAAGACATTAAATCAGTTAATATATTATATTTTCATTGATTTCAACTTGATATGGTATGATATCTCATACACATATTGTCACAACACTTCAAGATCTAAAGAGACAAATTTTTTGTCATCAGTAATCATATACACAGAGTGACAGTAAACCCCGAGGGACAGTGAACCCCGAGCAAAGAAGTTCACGGTGTTAACTGACAGATAGTGCTACCCGAGCAAGTGATACTCAAGAAAGCATTACCGAGATAATTGTAGTTGTCAATGAATAGAACTAAATTTGATGTCTGAGCTATCTGCAGTAGTCACCAAGCATAACTGAAGTATTGACCTACAGGAACTGGATTTAGGAAATGAAAAAACATTTAGCTGGCAGGAGCTATATTTAGAGTTAACTGATTGTTTACTTTATTTCTATCAATCAGGTAAAATTAATGATAAGAAGGAGATTTAAATTATGTTCTATTCCAAAAAACAAGGAGATTTTTATGGAATAAAACTAAAGCAAGCATGGCGATCTTTACGGATCAAGAAGTCATCAATGAAGAAAACAAGAAAGATAGAAGAATGGTGAAATCATGTCTATATAAAGAGACAAGTAATTATTTATGAACAAGAGGAATGCTGAGTATAATTCTGGTGAAGATAGAAGTCTTCATGCAGATATGATCATACAGGCCAAAGGACAGAGCCAATAATTCTGCAGACACCGAGCAACGGAGAAGCAACAACATTCACCGAGAAGAAAGAAGTGGAGAAAAGGAATTGAAGATAACATTGATCAGAAGAGGTATTATGGAATTACAATAGATCTAAACATCTACAAGATTAAGTTGTATTTATAAACAGAGAATATACTATTTCAGTTTAACCATTGATTCAAAAAATATCTTAACCGAGTGGTATTTAACCATCCTTTATATATTGAGATGCATCCCAAGGAGTATAAAAAGGTTTTCATGTTGACAACATAGTGAATGCTAGGTCAAGTAATAAAATATTAGTTTTAAATCCTCTAACAAGGTCACACTTAACAGTGTGTTTGTAACCTTTAACAGGGTTGGATCTTCACCGATCTCACTTCAGAAGAGTGAAAAATTTGGGTTATCAGTCCCAAGTGGTTTTTCCCTTAATAGGGTTTTCACGTTAAAAGTCCATGTGTCAAATGTGTATATGGTTCATTGATTTGATGTTTTTCTTTACACATTACTAAAATAGGATTGATCGGTAAACACTAAGTTATTTACTAATATTCGGTAAAGACTAGACTCCTATTCGGTAAAGCTTAAGAAAAAGGATAAACAGTATATTCTAAGCACTAGATATTTGATAAGATTACTTAAAGGCATACATCTTGTAGGAGTAAAGATAAATAGAGGTTTTATATTTTTGATATAAATTTTTGGATGAATTATTGGATTAATTTGTTAGGCCACTAATTCACTCCCCCCCCCCTCTCAGTTATTCTAACAGTTCCTACACCATGCAACTACAATGCAGAAGCTAACATGAATGCAACCTAGGACTTAGTCACTGGGTTTGAGCTTGAAATTCTTTATCATTGAGCATTTGGAACATCAGAGTCAATACAACCCTTACTGGTGCCACTACGACCATAAGGATATAAGTATGACTTTCATAGAATAAGATGTGGAAAACCAACATAAGCATAGAGGTACAAAAACCAAGATGACATGAACATTTTTATAGCTGATGTTGCAAGGGTACACCAGTACTGAGGCATACAAAGCCAAGGTAACCATGAGTGTAATATTTCATAAATAGGATAATTAATAATAATCAAGGAGATAGTTCTGATCTCACCTTGGCGTGCAAGTAAACAAATTTGAGGTATGTGAAGCTGATCCATATTATTGTGGAAGATCTTATCAATGACACCTATTTTATTTGACGTTGTAGGATCATCGGAACCACTGTCATGCCCAAAAATATCGCACCCAAAAAATGCAACAACTTTTTCTTTTTTTTTGACAATTGCCTAAAGGGTCACATTCAAGAGTTTGCTAATCGAATAAGGTAGAACTTCTCCTACTAAGGTTTACTGGGTTGAAAAGTAATGATATGTCTTGAAGGGTCAAGGGGTATCATGTCGTTAAGACATCCCTCAATCCCTAAGTCAGATTAACAAAATATAGTTTTAGGTTAAATGAGTTCTCTAAGAGGGGTAGCATAACCCTTTGCAAAGTTGTACCATAACGCCTACAAGAAGGTGAATCTACCCAATGATCAAAATTCCTAATGACTAGACAATCTAATGTTTTTGTCTCTAAAATTTATAACACTAAAATTTAACCCTACAAGTGTTCCCACAATAATACTATTTTTACGGAGGCCATTATACTGGCCACATATAATGATCCCATAAAAATAGCATTATCGGCTTAATTATTAAATAAATACATTATCTTGACTATTTAATTTAAGGCTATGTTAAATTAAATTTTGTATAATAACTTATAATTAAAATTCCCAGGCTAAGAAAATCTAGTTAAGAGGTTAAAGAAATTTAACATCGAACTTTAAAATTTCAATAGTTCAAAATAAAATTTTAAGCTTACTAGATCCTTGATTTACAACAAATCTCATTTTTAAAGCCGAGCTCAAAGGAAAATAGTAACATATACTAATTCGTTTATTTTGAGTGTGTCTATACGATTCTGGTTTTTTTTTTTTTTAATCATTTAATTTATAGAAGGTCAACTAATAACATTTCTAATAGTTAATGTCTTAATGTTAAGGAGTGATTGATTAATTTAATTTAATTACCCCAATATTACTATACATGCTATAATTATATTTACCCACTAACATTGATTAAATCATCTCATTTAACATAAGGTTAACCTTACAATAACATAATTAAAGGCCCTATACAAACAAAATAACATGAGATTAAATCTCTCCATTAAAAGATATTCTAACATTAAAAGGAAAAGCAATGTTTTTAAAAGACCAAGTTTTTTCCCTCTCATTTTGAAATCCCTAACCCTAATTCAAAATTAGGGTTAGGATCCAAATATGAGGTGATCAAAAAACACTCCTTTTTGTTCCCTTCTCTATTTTTCTTTCTCTTCCTACCATCTACAAACCCTAACCTCCATTTTTATTCTCTCTTATTTTTTTGCAAATGTGCAGTTGGGCAGCCATGAAAGGAAGCAAGAAGCAAATATATATTTATTTATATGTATATACTCACATGTTTGTGAGTATATATATATATATATATATATATATATATAT
>MU225287.1:635108-657849 GCA_018584345.1 Thuja plicata | reverse complement strand
CTACCTAAAAATGACCCCAACACACCCCTAGACACTTTCTAACCCCTCCAAAAGTCCACTTTAAGAGTATTTTCGAAATCCCAATGAGATGACCACACCCCCATCTCCCAAACCAAGGTATGCATATAGGGATTCACTAATGTACTTATCTAGGTAGGTGGACAACCATTCCAAAGTTGACATGTCATGGCCTTAAGTACAAATCACAAGTGTCAAATGACACACACAACATTTACACATCACTAGGCCATGTCATATCCACTTGGGCAAAACTCACATGGAAATAAGAAATACATTTAAGGAATACATTTCCAAAATCAACCATATACATTTACAAATTAAATCATGATACAACGAGGTCTTGTCTCTCATTAGACGCAACCTTGGCTCAAACTGAGTTCACATAATCCTTTGTTTGGTTCCCCGAATAAAATACCATGGTCTCATACCTACACACTCAATTCAAATATCAGTAGTCTAAGGAGATAAATATACATCATAAGGAAATAAGCAATATACGGAACTTAAGGAAGACATCAACATATTAAGTTTATTACTTAAGATCACAAGAATATAATAATTTCATTTTAAGCATTTAACACAAGGTAAGGTTCACATTGCATGATATCAAAATTAAATATCCATTCCTAATAATTCTCCTATCATCAATAACCCATAACATAATCATAATGTATTTCCAAATCAATTGTCTCAAAAATAAATGTCCATAATAGAAAACATAATATAGTCCATAAGGTGCATCATAAAGTATCATGTGTCCAACATCCAAAATGATCAATCCATGACATAAAGCATAAAATCCATAAGGTCCATAGTGCATCAAAATGTAAAGTATCATATGCTAAATCTATCATAAGAAGAAAAATTGGAAAACTATGATGGGGTTCGAGGTGAGGCCTCACAACAAACAAGAAGAAATCAAATAAAAGAATCATTCCCCTTTGTCATGAATCTCTAATCTTTCTGACATCATCAAGTGACTTAGGGAATAGGATAAGGAAAAATTATTGATAGAAAACAACATCCAAAGAAAAAGTTCAACATATCTTTAGCAGGTTTTTGTGAGTGTTTTGTGTTTGTCTGTGTAGGGTGTTGAGAAACACCATCATCCTTGTGAGTGCATTGTGTTTGATTGTTATCAATCTAGTGTTTATGTCATGTTATTCAATGTGTATTGAGAAATATAGATGTATCCAAATAGGGAGTGTTAAGAAACACTATTGATTAGGCTATTGAGAAACACCATTGTGTCAGTAGTGAATTGTCCTTCAAAGATGACCAAGATATTGACTCTAGTTTGGTTCATCATTGACCAACTTGGGGCCCTTTCCCCCTAGTAATGAAATCTAATTCAAGATGATTAACTTGACTGATACTACTGGGACAAATCTGATTTGATTACCCCCAGACTATGACTATGGATCGATTTCAAACCATGAGGGTTCTCAGAAGAAACAAAGTGTCAGGAAAGTGCCTAAAATCTTATGCACAAACTGAAGCGAGGGGATGCCAAGACTAAGCATTGATAGATAGAGTTCTTGAGTACAAGAGGTTCCTATTTACAAGGTTTTCACCTACTTGACATAGATTCTTTTTTTTCTTCCAAGGCGCCTATTTACCTGGTTTTCACCGAGGCACTTTTTTCTTTTTAAATTTTTTTTGTATTTTTGGGTTTTTTTTTTATTCATCAAGGCACCTATTGCTAGGTTTTCACCAGGATGATCATTTTTTCAAGACTTTTTCTGATCTTTATCTTTTTTTCAAGACATTTTTCATTTTTTTCTCTTTTTTCAGGATTATATAGGTATGTACATGTTGTTGGACACTGAGAATTCTTAGGTGTAGAACATCCTCAGGTGGAGAGTGTTAATAGGCTCCCAAATTTGTTCTCCTTCTGGTGTGGAGAGTCGATAGGCTCTAGAGACAAATGATAAAGTGATAATATATGGACCCAGTCAGTTGGGTTCAAACTTCCCCTTTTTCTCTCGATGTGATTGATTGTGAGGATTTTCTCTCAACACTAGGTCACCAACCTAAAGTTCTCCTGGTTTGACCTTTTTTTTGTATCCTCTTGACATTCTCTTCTAGATGGCTCTAAGGTGATTGAACTCCACTTGGTGACAGTCATTCGGAAGTTCCAATTCTTGTAGTATCTAGACCCTATGATCTTCATCTATGATTAGTCTATGTAGAGAAACCCTTAGATATGGGAATTTTACCTCTATGGGTAATACTCCTTCTACTCCACATACTAGAGCAAATGGTGTTGGTCTAATAGGAATTCTGATGCTCATCTTGTAGGCCCATAGTGCAAGATTGATCTGTAGATGGAAATCCTTTCTAGACTTGTTCATGGTGTGATGTAGGATCTTCAGCATATTCTTATTGGAGGCCTTCTCCTTTCCATTTCCTTGTGGTTAGTAGATTGAAGAAAAGTGTTGCTTGATTTTGAACTTATCATAGAATTTTTCTATATAATTGTTCTTAAATTGCCCTTCATTATCAGTAATAATGGATGAATGAATATCATATCGGTAGATGATGTGGCTCAAAATGAATAAGGCCACTTGTTTTCTAGTTTCTTTGGTGAGTGGTACTACTTAAACCCACTTCATGAAGTATTCTATGGTTGTTATGGTGAACTTGTGTTTGTTTGAAGAGGACAGATAGATCTTCCCGAATAGGTCAAATGCACATTGCCAAAAGGGCCAATGTGTGATAAAAAGGAATAAGCTCCTTGGCTGGAGAATGTATAATATTTTCATGCATATGGAATTTCTTACATGTCTTGGAGTATCTGATTTCCTCTTTCTCCATGTCTGGCCAGTAGTAACCCGCTCTCAAAAATTTTCAAGCCAAAGTCAGACCATTAGAATGAGAACCACAAATACCATTGTGGACCTTAGCTAACACATGTTTAAACTCCTCCTTTTCTAGACACCTAAGAAAATTACCATCTAGTCCTCTTCTATATAAGTCATTAGCTATGAGAACATACCATGAGACATTGCAGATTAGGTGTCATTATCATTACGAGTTAGCACATGAGGAGTGACCTGATGGCATAGGTAGGCATAAACATGTTGGTGGTAGGATGACTCCTTCTCTATGACATAAAAAATCATGTGGGATTTAGGGGGATTATAAGTAGGTAAATCAAGCTCTTCCACTAGGAACTCATAGCGGAAGTCTTGTTGTTGTTGTTGTGAGGAAGCTAGTGTAGACATTGCATTGGAAGCTATATTTTGTGTCCTTAGGATTTGTTGGAATATGATGAAGGTGAAGTATTTCTTGAAATCATCAACCATTATTTTATAAGGTATGGTTTTATCATCCTTTTTCTGATATTAATTTTTTATTTGGTTGATGACGAGTTGAGAGTCACCATGAATGTGCAACTCAGAAATGTTCCATTCAATAGCCAGTTTAATTCTATTCACCAAGGCTTCAAATCTGGCTATGATGTTTGTATAAGGGAACACAATCTTGTATGCCTTTGGAATATAATATCTCTAAGGAGTGAAGAACAACACACCTGCACCTAAACCATATTGGGTGAAATATTTCTCAAAGAACATTTTCCATTATTTGTGAGTTATGTGCAAAATGGATCCATCCAAAAATTTAGCAATGATAGGTTGATCATCCTATAGTGGATCTTCATCTAGTAGATGCACAATAGTATGTCCTTTGATGGCCTTACACTCAACATATTCAATGTCAAACTCGCTTAGAATCATGACCCATTTTTCTAACCTGCCAGTTAAGGTGGCTTTGCTCAAGAGATACTTTAATGGATCAATCTTCACAACCAGTCTTATAGAGTGTGCCAACATGTAATGTCTCAATTTTTGAGATGTGAAGAAAAATACTAGGAAATATTTCTCAATCACTAAATAATTCATCTCATACAAGACCAAGGTTCTACTGATGTAGTAGATGGATCATTCTTTCTTGTTCTCATATTCTTGTGCAAGGAGTGCCTCTAGTGATGTTGTGGTGGCTGATATGAACAAGATCAATGGTTTTCCCTATATTGGAGGCATTAGAACTGGGTAATTTGTCAAATAATCTTTGATCTCATTGAATTTCTTGTTATATTCCTTGGCCCATTGATGATTTACTCCCTTGCATAGAGTTTTGGTAAAGGGTTGTGCCTTATCAGCCAGTTGTGAGATGAATCTCCTGATAGTTTGAATCCTTCCTTGGATAATTCTCATCTGATTAATATTCTTTGGTGGTGGCATTTCCATGATCACTTTCACCTTTGTAGGGTCCACCTTGATACCTTTTTCTGAGATGATGTATCCCAAAAAAAATTTGTATGTTACGCCAAATGCGTATTTCTTTGGATTCAACCTGAGCCTGAACTATTCCATTTTGTCTAAAATTTTACCCAAATCTTACAGATGTGTAGATATTTTCATGGTCTTCAAAAGAGTATCATCCACATATTCCTCCATGTTTTTGTGTGTCATATAGTGGAATATCATTGTTACATCTCTTTGATAGGTAGCCCCTAATTTTTTCAATCCAAAGGGCAGGGCATTCTAGTAGAAGGTCCCCCAAGCACATGTGAATGTAGTCTTTTCTCGATCCTCAGGAGCAATTTTTATCTGATTATATCCTGAGAAGCCATCTGTTAGGGAATACGTCTCCTACCCATTTGTCATATCAACAATCATATCAATATTGGGCAGAGGAAAGTCATCTTTTGGATAGGCTTTCTTGATATCTCTCAATTGAGTTCACACCCAAAAGGACTTGTCTGCTTTGACATAGGCACGATGTCCAAGATCCACTTTGCATAATCAATGGCTATAATGAACCCGGCTTTCAGCAATTTTTCTAGTTCTACTTTAACTAACAAAGCAATATAAGGATGCGTCTATCTGATTTTTTTCTTCACTGGCTTGACTCTAGGTGCGATTGAAACATGGTGTATTATAATATCTAGATACAATCTTGGCATATCGGAGTAAGTCCATGAAAATTTTATTTTATCTTTGAATAATTTAGTGAATTATTTTAGCTCCTTTGTTGATAAGGATTGTGCCAAGTGGATTATATGCAGATGTTCCTCAGTTCCAATATTTACATATTGTGTTAGCTCAATAAGCACTGATGACCACTCCTGAAATTGACTAGGCAAGATATCAAGTACCCCATCCTTTGGCATCTCAGATAGCTTTTCACCATTGGATGTGTCTTTTCATTTTACTCTTTTGTGTTCTCAAACTGCTACAATGTGGTTTTTACCTTCAGAAAGTTTGTTTCTTTTCATTTTAGTTTTTTGACTAATGAGGCACTTGATATCCATTTCAATCATTTTCATGCTAGGTTCACTGGTGGAAGAGGTGACCATTTCAATAGCATTGAGGTGATAGGATAATGTATACTCATTGGGGAAGGTGGGAATATTCGTGAGTTGTTCTTATAAGATCTAGTCAATGAGTTTGGGATGCATGAGTGGCAGGGGTTCAAGGGTGTTAACGGTATGTTCATCACAGACTTGGACTATTAAGTAGAGTTCTAGATTGGTACCATGTATAAATGTGTTTAAATCGGTAAGAGCCCAAACAAAATCATCAAAGCCCATGTCAAGGATTTGAGAACCTAACTCATCAGGCCTAATCCTTGATCCTTCACCTACCTCGAATGGGGTCACATATTGTTGTAAAGTATCAACCTCCTTACCTTGGGTTTCCTTAGTTAGACTATCAAACTCATACTCGTGAGAGTCTGTTTCAGCTTGGTCTACCATTCTAGGATAAGAGTGAAGTCTACTCTTTATCCCCAATTGGGGTGAGTCCTTCCCAGGAATTATGAAATGGTTATGTTTTTTTTCCCTTCATCAGGACTGTGTTGGAAGGTCGAAGGTTCCCCTTAATAAGGAACCATTGGCAGTTCCTATGGGATATGCTCTTTAGTAGCATTGACCCCATGATATTTTCCTTCTTCCACATTGATAAGAGACTAGATGCATGGAGGAATGGGATAAGGATATTTGTCTTCCTCATAGAGTCATCCCACTTGCAGGCAGGTGTGTCTCTATTTAGCTTTTCCTTGGCTGATAAGAAGCCTAGGCCAGTTGTATCCCTAAAACTTTTGTATTTGAGAGAAATGGGTTCCAAGAGTCTATTTTGATTACATCCTATTTGTTATTTTCCTGGATAGCCCATGTGTTGAACCAATTCATATCCCTTTCCATATTTCTTAGGGGATATCTTGCAATGCTTTAGATCATTATCCTTAGGTTCTCTATATAGCCATTGTAAGATGGCTTCTCTTTGTTTTCATCCTCTAATGGCATAGTTTCCTTAATAAAGATACCATCATATATTACATTCCTTGGTGTTTTTGATGGTTTCATATCTTCTAAAGGTCTCCTGTAGGACTTGGGTGAGGTAGGAAGAGATGTTATTGATAGAATAGGTTCTCGTGTGTATCCACCCATGCCAGTGTCTCTCATTTTTAACTTCTTCTCCATTTCTTTCATCAACTTGTTGGTTGACCCTGAAGTTAAAGCTTCTCTATTATGTGTAATGAGAGTGTCATCTGATTGGATCTATACATTATAGGCATAGCTATCATATGCATGAATGGTGACTTCAACACCATTAAAAGGGAACTTTATGCATTGTTGATAATTAGACAGGACAGCTTGCATCTCATGGATCCAGGGTCTTCCCAACAAGATGTTGTATACCAGCGAAAGATCCAGCACCTAAAATGTGACCTCTCTTTCAATAGGTCCCACTCTGATAGGTAGAGTTACAATACCTTTGGAAGATCTTTCTTGTTCATCATATGCCTTTATTGTTATTTTACTTGTAGGATCAATGGCATATTCTAAAAATCCCAGTTGTTCTATCAACTTGTAAGTAAAAATATGCAACCCTACACCTCCATCTATCAAGACCCATTTGACACAATTCTTGTGGATCATGACTTCGATGTGCAAAGGGAGATTGTGGGGTGACTCAGAGAATTATCATCTTCTTTCAAAAATGATAGGAGTGAGCTGAGGTCAAGTGACCCACCATGGATTAAAACCGATCCAAATCCAATTCCTTAGGGACATTGGAAGTGGAAAATACTTTGTCTAGAATCTCTCTATGAGTAGGAGAGATCTTTAGCAATTTAAATATCAAGATATGAGTGTTCATTCTCTATAATTGCTCGATAATGTTGTATTCGGCAGCATGAGATGAAGTAAGTTGTTTGGAGTTTTATACCTTTGACATAGTCACAGCTGGTTGTTTTTTGGTCAGTATAGAAGTCTTGGATGTTTTTGGTTGGTTGGTGGACATTGAGGGGTTGGAAGATCCAGCTCCTCTCAAGGTCACCTTTTCTTGTGCATCGATCATGACTGATGCAGAGCAAGCAGCCACACAACCTAGATTGGTCTTCCTTACTAGGAGAACCTAAAAATATTTTCCTCAAGTCTTCTCCTTGATCCAAAAACTCCTTAAGGTTCTATACCTCCCCTCTTAGGTGGAATTACTATGCCACAACTCTCCCTATCTCCTAGGGACTTCTCACAAGTTGGATCTATTTTAGGCTTTAGGGATCAATTCCCTCAAATAGACTAAAATGAAGGATCTCTATCCCAACTATATGGGAATCCAATACAATGGTGGGAAGGTCTTACCCTGACCTAATACACTAGGAAACACTCACTTTTGGAGTTCCTACACACCCATAATCTATCCTACTCAAATTAGGACAATCAACCTACTAGCCCTCCTTTCTCTATTTTTGGTGGACAAATCTCAAATTCTCTAAGTGACTTGGAAATATCCTTACCTTTTTGGATACCCTTTATCCTCTTCTTCTAGATCCCAAGAGATGGACTTATGACTTCACTCCTGCAGTATCAGAACCTAACTCTGTCCACAAACCTAATTGGCTAGACTAGGCTTGGTTAACAAAGAAAAGGTTTGAAAATGGGTTCATGAAACCAAAAAAACCCATTAGGACTCTTCCCTATACTCCAAATGGTCAATCCCAACCATTTCCAAGGTCACTTCACTCACTAAGATGGATTTCCCACCTTATCTCCTACTTTCCTGGTCAAATACATAGAGATATTTGACCTAGGGCTGGGTGGAAAACCTCTCCAATAGAATCTTTTGGTTCTTTGATTCAAGAATCTCCAAGGTGACTTCCCTAAATTGTATTTCCCAGAGGTCTATGCTTTTTCCATGGTGGGAAAGCAAGTTAGGGCTCCATGAGCAATGCACCCTCAGATTCTGGGTTACAGGAACCAGTGACTTTGAATTTTGTTGACCTCACACCAAACCAAACCAATTCATGCCAAATCAAAGGAGAAAAATAGATAGATGTTTAAACCAATGAATTCACTTGGATTTTCATCTATACAAATCCCTACAGTACCTACGAATTCAAAGAACATAGTAACTGTACACAAAATAACAGATTTCTTATTGGTTCTTCCTTTCAAAATTTTGTACAATTATTTCCAACCTGTGAATGTTCTTCATTCATGTTTAAATACTAGTTTCAATGGTCATAACTACAATTCAAATTTTTATGGGCCGAATTTGCAACTTTTGCAACTATACCGAGAAACTTTTAAAAAGTTGTCAAGCTACATTTTGACAACTTTTGATAATTTGCAACTTTTGCACATTAGGCCCTTCTATGCTTATGCAATGCAACAAATGGCTTCAAAACATTCCCTAATGACCTAAACCTAGTGATCAACCTAGAAATCACAAACATATGCAAGAAATGGCCCATTTGATCATTTTGGCATCCTGGCTTATAATTGCACCTAGGATCCAAAAGATCTTACACTTGGGCTTATTACATTATTCTCATCTACCAAATGATCTCAAAGGATCCTAATGTACCCTAGGGAAGGACATAGCTTTGGTTCCCTACACCATACACCTCAAGCCACTGAAACTCAAGTCTCTTGAGTTGGAATGTCAGCAAGTTGGAGTTCCATCTTCTCAATGTCCTTCTCTATTAGCCATGTAGCATCTTCCAATGGCTTGTCCTTCCACTTGATTAGATACTCATGATATACTCTCCTCCTTGTTTTTTTACTAACCCTTGTGTCCAAGAGGGTTTCAACTTTAGGTTGATTTGGATGAGGAAGTTGTTGAAGCACTGCAGCTTCATGTGTCCCTTCTAGACCTGTATCAAAGACATCAGAACCTTTATAGGCACAAATATCACATATATTAAAGGTGTTATACAATCCAATGTCTGGAGGTAAATCAATTTTATAGGCATTTTTGCCACATTTCTACAAAATCTTGAAGGGTCCCATCTTCTTCATCATCAATTTGGTATAATTCCCCTTAGGGAGTCTCTCTGCTTAGAGGTGGATCATCACCATGTCCCCTACCTTATACTGAACATCCCTTCTTTTATCTTCTATCTCTTTGTACTTCCTTGTACTTTTCACAAGCCTACTCCTGACTACTTGGTGAAGTTCCTTCATGACATTTGCAAAGTCTTATGCTTGTGTACTCTTTCTTTCCATATCACTGATGTTTCTTAATTTCAATACACCCCTAGGGTGTGTCCCATATACAAGTTGGAATGGTCTATGACCAGTACTCTTTTTTACTGAGTCATTATAGGAAAATTATGCCTAGGGTAGTACTACATCCCATGTGGCTCCCTGGTCTTTTTTCAAACATCTCAATAGGTTTCCAAGTGACCTGTTTATGACCTCTATCTGGCCATCTATTTGAGGATGATATGCTGATGAGTATGATATGATGATGAGTATCATTTCCAAAGTGCTCTCCAAAAATGTCCAAGAAATTTTGGATCCCTATCAGAGACTATGGTCATTGGTAATCTATGCAACATCACTACTTATTTGAAGAATGTCCCTGCTATATGAGAGGCATCATGGGTTGTCTTACAAGGTAGGAAATGGGCTATTTTGGAAAATCTATCAAATACCACATAGATACTGTCATATCCCTATTTGGTTCTTGGTAGACCCAATATAAAGTCCATGTTGATGCAGTCCCAAGGTTTCATTGGAACGGGTAAAGGGTTATACAACCCTACATTGGATGATCTACCCTTGGCTTTTTTACAAACCATGCACTTCTCAACAAGATGTCTTACCTCTGTCTGCATTTTGGACCATAAATAGAACCTTCTTACCATCTCCAAAAAAATTTCCAATCCAAAGTGACCTCCTAAGCCTACACAATTATTCTCTCTTATGATGTTCTCTCTCATGGATCCCCTTGGAATACAAATATGACTTCCTCTGAAAAGTAATTCCTCCTGCAATATGTAGTCTGCAAACTCACTGTGATACTTATCACTCATTTCCTTGCGTACTTGGTATGCTTCTAAGAATTCTTCATCTTGTTCATACATCCCTTTCATGAAATTCATTCCAACACTCTCCATCTGACTTCTTTAATAGCCAGATTCCTTCTACTAAGGGAATCTGCAACCTTATTGGTTACACCCTTCTTGTGTCTAATTGTGAAATTGTATGCTTGGATGTATTCCATCCACTTGATGTGCATGTGGTTTAACTTGTCTTGTCTATTCAAAAAGCTCAAAGCATTATTATCATTATAAACTATGAACTCCTTGGGCAACAAATAATTCCTCCATTCCTTAAAGACTGAACCATTTCATACATTTCCAAATCATATGTTGAGTACCTCTATTTTTCCTCATTCAAATTTTCACTAAAGAAGGCTATTGGTTTTCCTTCTTCACTTAGGACCCCCCCTATGGCCCTATTTCTAAAATCACATTCTATTGTGAACATTTTCTTGAAATCGGGTAAAACTAATATGGTTTCTTCTGCTACCCTCCTTTTCAAGTACTCAAAAGACTTATCTGCTTCACTTGTCCATACAAAATGACACTTTCTTCCACCCTTGATTGTGTCAATTGTAGCGGCACAAACATTGGTAAAACCTCTAATAAATTACCTATAGAAACTAGCTAGTCCCCAAAACCTTTTTTACCTCACTAGCAGTCCTTGGTGTGGGCCAATTGAGTATGGCTTCCACCTTCTCTAGATTCATTTTGAGATTTCCCTTTGAGATGACAAATCCAAGGAACACCAACTCTTCTTGCAAGAAGACACATTTATCCAAATTTTCCTTTAACTTCTCTTGTTTAAGCCTTTCTAAAACCAACCCCAAGTAGGTTAGATGTTCTTCTCTAGTTTTACTAAAAATCAATATGTCATCTAGATATAAAACCACAAAATTATTAATAAAAGGTTTCAATACTTCATTCATGAGCCTCATGAATGTGCTTGGAGCGTTTGAGAGGCCAAAGGGCATCACCAACCATTCATAGAGCCCTTCACTAGTCTTGAATGTTGTCTTCCACTCATCCCCTTTTCTAATCCCGATCTGATGGTATCCACTTTTCAGATCCAACTTGGAGTAATACCTAGCCCCTCCTAGGAAATCCATCAAGTCCTCCATTCTAGTCATATGGAATATGTATCTGATAGTGATTTTGTTTATGGCTCTAGAGTCAATACATAGTCTCCATGTACCCTCTTTCTTTGGAGCCAATAGTGCAAGGATTGCACAAGGACTGATGTTCCTTCTAATGAACCCTTTCTTTAGCAATTCTTCAACCTATCTAGCTAGCTCCTCATTCTGATATGGTGTCAATTTATATGCAGCCTTATTAGGAAATGTGGACCCTAGTACAAGATCAATACAATGGCTTACATCTTTGACTGGTGGAAGTGTGTCTGTGGTACTGTCTGCAATAACCTCCTTGTACATCTTTAGAAAACTTTGTACTTCCTTGGGTCCTACTGTCCTCTCTTGTTCCTTTTCTTTTACTACTTTATTTTATTTTGTTTGTGGTTTTACTAAAATGGAAAAACAAGGGGTATCCTTTCCTTTAAGGGTCTTCAAAAACTTTTTTTCTCCTACGACTAGCACACTAGTCACTTGGTGTGTTACTTTCCCATCATCTGGTAAGGGTCTCATTGTATACTCCCTTCCATCCTTGGTAAGCACATAAAAATTGCTTCTCCCATCATGTTTTGAATTCACATCATACTGCCAAGGCCTCCCTAATAATAGGTAGCAGGCATCCATCTAAGCAACATCACACAAAATCTTGTCCTTGTAGTCTCCTACCTAAAACTCCCAATAAACTTGTTCATTGACAAGATCTTTTTTCTCTTTGTTTAGCCATGAGACCTTATAGGGGTTAGGGTGAGGTAACTTCTTCAAACCAAGTTTTCTAACCATTTCTATGGATGCAATATTATATGTTGAACAAGATCTACTATTACTTTACACACATTACCTTTCACCTTGCACATTGTCCTAAAGAGAGTCTTTCTCTAAGGTGGCTCTTTATCTACAACAATCTTCAATAGGGTCCTTTTGAACATCAAGAATTCACCTTGTTCTGGATCAGCATTCCCTCTTGGTTCTTGTACACTTTGTGTATCTTCTTCTTGAGCAAGGTAGACTCTCCTTTCTCTCCCTTGGTTATTCCCTCCATTCTTCTTTGTACATCTAGAGGACTAGTGTCTTTTTTAGTTGCAAGTAAAGCATCTTCCAGTGAATACTCCTAGTTTTCTTCCTCCAAATATTCCTCTCCCATTGGGTCTCCTTCCTCTAAATCCTCCTCTAGTATTTGTCTCTCCTTCCTGGTTTTCTTGACCACTTGTTTCTCCCAAAAACTTGTTAGATGGTCCTCTACCACCAAACCTTCCTCTACCTATGAATTTTCCACCTCTCCCCCTACTATGGGAGTCACTCTTCCTCCTTTTTTTATCCTCTATCTTTAGTGCCATTTGATAGCATAGATGTACTATTTTGGGGTTGAACAAAGCCAACTCATCTCTTATGGAGTACTTGAGCCCATTCAAGTACCTAGCCAAATTTTGCTTCTCATTATCAGGAACTTTGTCTCTCAAGGTGATTTTTTTAAACTCCTCAGTGTATGAACTCACATCTAATTCCTTTTTCCTTAGACTTTGTAATTTATGGTGCATTAGGACTTCATAGTCTTCAATTATGAACTGTTTCCTGGTCTTTGTCTTCATTCTTCTCCAGTTGGTTATTAGTTCCTTCCCTTCATCAAGTATATCATTCTGAAGGAAGTTCCACCAACTAAGGGAAGAGGCCTTATTTTTTTACTTTGTGATTCTCACCTTTTGGTTCTCAGGTACCCTATCACATTCAAAGTGATTGTCTAAGGCTTCAACCCAATCCATGCATTCTTCTGGATTTAGTTTGCCACAAAACACAGGGTTGTCAGCCTTGGTGTCTTTACTCCCTACCCTCTCAAGGGCTTCCAATATGGCTCTCTGATCTACAGGAATTTCTTGTCTATCCAGTAGAGGCTCCTCCTCTTCACCTTCTTCTTCTTCTTTTTCTTCTTCTTCTTGTACTCTATCCACTTTCTGTCTCAGTTTATCCAACTCTCTCTTCATGGCTCTGTTCTCTTCTCTCATTGTCTTTCTTTCTGCCATTTGTTCTTTGACCAATTTGGCCAACTCAACATTTATTATTTGTAGAGGGATCTCCCTCTCTCCTTCCTCATTTTTAGACATCCTTTCTTCACTTCTTCTTTCCAATCAGGTTCTTAGTGGCTCTAATACCACTTGATGCAAAGCAAGTAGCTACACAACCTAGATTTGTCTTCCTTACTAGGAGAACCTAAATCCTTTCCTCAATTCTTCTCCTTGATCCAAAAAATCCTTGAGAATCTATACCTCCCATCTTAGGTGGACTTACTATGTCACAACTCTCCTATCTCCTAGGGACTTCTCACAAGTTGGATTTATTTTAGGCTTTAGGAATCAATTCCCTCAAATAGACCAAAATGAAGGATTTCTATCCCAACTATATGGGAATCCAATAAAATGGTGGGAAGGTCTTACCCTAAACTAATACACTAGGAAACACTCACTTTTGGATTTTCTACACACCCAAAATTTATCCTACTCAAATTAGGACAGTCAACCTACTAGCCCTCCTTTCTATGTTTTTGGTGGACAACTCCCAAATTATCCTAGTGGCTTGGCAATATCCTTACCTTTTTGGATACAATTTATCCTCTTCTTCTAGATCCCAAGAGATGGAATTATGACTTCGCTCCTACAATATAAGACCCTAACTCTGTCCATAGAACTAATTGGCCAGACCATGCTTGGTTAATAAAGAAAAGGTTTGGAAATGGGTTCATGAAACCAACACAACCCCTTAGGAATCTTCCCTATACTCCAAATGGTCAATCCCAACCATTTCCCAAGTCACTTCACTCACTGAGATGGATTTCCCACCTTATCTCCTACTTTCATGGTCAAATACATATAGATATTTGACCTAGGGATGGGTGGAAAACCCATCCAACAGAACCTTCTAGTTCTATTCTTCAAGAATCTCCAAGGTGACTTCCCTAACTTGCATTTCCCAGAGGGCTATGATTTTTCCACGGTGGGAAAGCAAGTTAGGGCTCCATGAGCAATGCGCCCTAAGATTCTGGGTTGCAGGAACTAATGACTTTGAATTTTGTTGATCTCACATCAAACTAAACCAATTCACACCAAATCAAAGGCACAGACCACATATATGTTTAAACCAGTGAATTAACTTGGATTTTCATCCGTACCAATCCGTACAGTACCTGCAAATTCAAAGAACACAATAACTATACACGAAATAACATATTTCTTATTGGTTCTTCCTTTCAAAAGTTTGTACAATCATTGCCAACCCATGAATGGTATTCATTCATGTTTAAATACCAGTTTCAATGGTCATAACTACAATTGAAATCATTATGGACCGAAATCGCAACTTTTGCAACTATACCGAGCAACTTTTAAAAAGTTATCAATGTTGTCAAGAAACATTTTGATAACTTTTGACAATTTGCAACATTTGCACATTAGGCCATTCTAGGCTTATGCAATTCCACAAATGGATTCAAAACATTCCCTAAGGACCTAAACCTAGTGATCAACCTAGAAATCACAAACTTATGCAAGAAAAGTCCCATTTGATCATTTTGGCATCCTGTCTTATAATTAAACCTAGGATCCAAAAGATCTTACACTTGAGCTTATTACATTATTCTCATGTACCAAATGATCCCAAAGGATCCTAATATACCCTAGGGAAGGACATAGATTTGGTGCCCTACACCAATGATGTTGGCTACTCTAGACTCTTTCTCATGTTTCTTGACAATGATAACATTGCAATACTCGAGAGAGACTTGCTCAAGCATGTGGATGGCATTATCATCATTAGTTTTGTACATGTGGTTGATTCTAGCACCTTTCTTGGAGATTTATTCTTTCTCATACTTGGGCAAGGGGTTTTTGAATGCTTTGTGATCAGCATTCATGGTATGATAACTAACTTCGATTATTTCATTATTGATAAGATCTTAGATCTCATGTTTGATTCTCATGCAGTTCTCCTTCATGTGTCCCTTATTCTTGTAAACCTCATAGTAGTCATTGTCGCTCCACCATTTTGTTTGACTTCCGGTTCATATGGTCTGGACTTATCTAGCAACTTGATCAATTTATTTGTCGATGGAGTCTTAAGTGTTAATTTATATGATTCCCCAAGAGGAGCGAAGTTTCGCTTGCGCTTGACCCAAGTTTTCTCCTTCATGAGATTATTGATTTGTTTGGAAGGAGATTTGGAAATATTTTCAGAAAATTTTAGCGCCTTTGTGCTACTCGTCAAGTTGAAGACTGTTGGTTTTCGTTGAGGAGCAACATGATCAACTACTCTGTCATTCACCACGTGTTTGTTTTTGTTCCAGTATTTTCCTTTTTCTTTGGAACTGGAACCATACTTGCTTTCCTTGTATAGGGTGACCTCACCCTTTATAACAAGTGCATCCTCTATTTTTAGTGCACTCTTCACTATCTTATCAAAAGTGGGTAGATCTTGCATCTGAATAGAGAAGCTATACTCGGATAGAAATGCGTTGGTGACTTTCTCCATTTCCTCAGACTTATGTATGATCATACATGGATATCGAGAAAAGAATATCCTCCGTCATTGAAGGAAAGTTAGGAAAGGCTCTCCCATTTGTCTCTGGACATTACACAGATCGATCATTGTCATAGGATGTTGTATATTGTACGAGTACTATTATAAAAATAGAGATATCAATTCATCAAAAGTTTTGAGTCTAGTGGGAAACTTTGAAAACCACTCCATGGCTTGGCCACCTAGACTCCAAGGAAAGAGACGCATGAGGTACATTTTTTTCTGCATAAATTTTGTGCATAGAGAAAAAAATACCCAGACATGATCCTGTGGATCATATTGACCACCATATTTGTCAAACTTATGAATTTTCACTCCATGTGGGAACAGAGGTAAGTACAAGTCTTTGTCAAAAGGAAATGGACAAATGGTGTCCATAGATTATTTCATTGTCACTTTCTCTTTTTCCTTTTTCATCTCTTGTATCTTAGTTTGCAAGGCTTATGGTTGTTTTTTCATTATTGTCAAAGGAGTTTCTTCCTCTCTAGCAATGATGTCTTTAGCCCTGTATTGAGGAGGAAGTTGGGCTCCTTGTTGTGTCATTTTGATAAAGTATTGTTCCTTGTCTCATTTCATAATGGTTTTCATCATCCTAAGAAATTATTCATCATTTTGACATCTAAGAATACTGGACTCATCAGGCTCGGATTCACTCGAGGAGTGTTGGCTATGAGTAGCCTGGATACTAGCATTGTGATCTCTATGTCTAGACCAATCTTGGCCTTGTCTTTCTCCCAACATCCTTGAGTCAGGTGATCTATTTCGAGGGGACATAAAAAAAAATTGTAGTTTTGGGTTCCTCTATGAAAAGAGGGTTTTCCTCAAATAGAAAGTGTTATCTCTCTTCCTCTTGGAATTGTCTAAGAGACATTCTCGTTTGGATAGGCATAAATCAACTGATTTTCCCAACAAGTGTTGAAGTAACACCAACATGTTGACAAAGTCTAAGAACGATGATGGTGACAAAAGGATAATGTACAAATGAGAAGGATGAGAAAAAGACTCTGATTTTGAGTCAAGGTTAATAAACCCGCACTCATGGCTCAGAATAAGAATGGCACAGACAAAAGATGATCAAACTGAGGGTGATAGACCGATCAATGGACTAACACAACAAACTGAGAAGGAGAAGGAGAAGGAGAAGGAGAAGGAGAAGGAGAAATGGTGACATTAGGATGAGCTCATTGGTTTGAACCAGGATTACAGGAGACAATACAAAACCTAACCAGAGATCTGGTGAGCAGTAAAATCAGGTCAAACAAAGGATCTAGACAAATTTCTCAAAAACCAGTATGAGTGAGTGTAGAATTGTATGGACATTCCCCACGGATGATACAAGGAACTAGGTTTATCATACTAGAATGCATACGACATATGAGAATAGGTTAAAACTTGCAAGAAATACACACTCCCGTATGAGTATTCTCACTGGGTGATACGAGCATTCTCACCGATTGACACAAGTAAACAGGAGCAGGATCCTGACTCATATGAGTCGGGATGCAGGGTCATACGAGAATTGTTGTTTCTACTCTCTCCTGCACAGTTTTCATTTTTTGATTTGATGTTTTTGGTTTTCAAGCATGTTTAACACAGTAGAGAAAAAAATAACTCAAGCACAGCAGGAAAACACTAAATCCTAAGGAGATTGGCTCACAAACTTAGGTACACACCAAAGAGTTAATCAGAATATGGTCAAAACCAGCCATGAAATGGGTCTAGTAATGTCGTATTAGTCGAATCCAAGTTCTAATGGGGGCATGATATGGTGAGTATCTTAGGGGAGTTACTATCTCCCTTGCACTTAGATTATCCCACTTTTGGAGGTGATCCAGGTGGATGCTATTCTAAAGTTCTTAGTAAGGGTCTTTGTTTGAATACATCCTTTGTGTCTGGGAAAGTGCGATTGAGGCATATATACCCACAAAGCACCTTAGCATGAGTAGTCACGACAAAGTGATTAAGACCCGAAGGCCCTACTATGTGTCAAGCAAGATTTGAGTATAATCTCAAATGGTATTCATCTTTCGAGACTTTAATCTCAAGGAATTTATTTATTTATAGTAAGTTAGAGTGGCTTGGAGTTAGCCCATCCTCACTTGGGTCATTCTCATAGGGTGATTACTTTTTCCCATTGTGATAGGCCCTCTACAAGGTGATCGTGCAATAAAAAAATGAAAACCATGCTTCTGGATTTTTTATCATCCCTGAAAGGGCAAGAGCATAAGCTCCTAACATCATTTCCATTTCAAACACATCAAGAATAAGTTCTTTGATTAAGTTTCTTTCTTGCGAGGTTCCTACTTTAAATAAAACAAACACAATGGTATGTCAATTCGTGATTAGGAAACCTACAAGACATCGTCAGTAATTTGATGGTTTTATTATTTTCCAATAGTCCTGCAAAAAAATGTTTCAGAATAGAAATCTTTGTTGAATGTCCTACAGACAACTGTTAGGCTGTGAAAATTAGAAAATAGCAAACAACAAATGTTAGATGTTGGAAAAATCTAAATAAAATGCTCACTATTTAAAAACCAAAATAACATAAATTCGTACAAGTATCCTTGTCTTTCAATACGAGAATACACAGTAACCAATACAAGTATCCATCCTCACTCGTATTGCACAGTGGGAAAACTCGTACGAGTCTAGACAGAAAAGTGTACGAAACATAAATCTGAGACTCAAAAAATTTCAAAAATGAGAGGTCAAAAATTAGATTTGTTGTCCCAAGGTGGGCACTAGAAATGTGTGTGTGAAATGTGGACCTCTAAACAACACAAACACTTCAATAGGTCATTGCGTGATTAATCTAAGAAAACATTAAACTATGAAAACTATAAATTAATCTAAATCGACCTATTGCCTTCTAGTAGGTAGGAGTATGAATTTGCTCTCATATCATTGCAAACCCACTAACTTGACACTTTCTAAATGAAATATTACTATTCTATGATGCAAGTATGAGAAATTTTATCCAATGGTTAACTTAATTGATTTTAGAACCCAAAATGAAGTGTTCCTAGATTATGAAATCAAATACTTGAAACATGTAAAATATGCTAAATGCTTAATGAAAATGATAAACAAAAACCAGTATAATAACTCTACTCAAAATCTTGGATCCTTTGTGAGGAAATGAAGCCTTCTTTTATAGAAAATCTCTGTCAAACCGACAATTAAGATTGAACTTTGAAGAATCGACAATATTGATTGAAAGAAGCACAATCCATGTGCAAAGAAGTTCATTCGTTGAGAGAATCAGTTAACTGAACTGACCGATCTGTCATTCGGGAAACTTCTAAAATCGAAAGAGGAGTTAACTGAGTCAGCTTTCAGTTAACTGGATTATTTCCAAAATGAGGAGAAGAAAAGCCTTAGTTAACTGAACAAGAAATATTTGTTTCTAATTTGATATTCAGTCACTTGAAATGATAATATAAAATGCATTTTTGAATATTAAAATGATTTAAATACACTTTTACTCAATTTATTAATATTAATTCCTTTTTGCATTTAATTGACAATTATCTATTTATTTAATCAACATAATAGGATATTAATTAAATAAATATCACAAGGTTTAATTGCCAATATTTTAGGATTTGAATTAATTAATTAAATCAAGTGTGATGATAGATTAGGGCTTAGGGCTTAAGTCAGATCAGACTGAGGATGATGAATTTCCTTTAGGTTAGGACTCAAGGTGATCAAGATTAGGGTTTTCTTGATGAGAGATTGAGATTAGGGGTCTAGGGTTTAGATGACCATTTTTAGGTCATTATAGAGGGAACCATTCTAGATCAGAGGTATTTGTGGAGAAAATTGGTTCTATCTTTCCTATATAGATGATACAAACTTGCCCCTTCCTTATAGTGGGCAGCATTTGAAGTTGTATAACCAGTGAGACAAGAAGCCCACCATCTTTGTACATAGCTTAGTTAGCATTTTTTGGCTTGTTTACTTTCCTATGAGTGTGCTTCTTTCCCCGAGATTTTGGTTTGTACTCAATCATTTTGAAGTTCACTCCTTCGATTCCTGGTGACTTTATGGCCCCATGGATAACATATTGATCACTGTGCAGTCTTTGGGTTCGTCATGCTTCCTTTGCAATCTATGTCCCCAATTAGAGCCAAGTATTACCCTATTTCTTGCAACTCCAAGTTTCAAAAGAAAATTATCATGATTCCCAAAGGTTCAGTGTCCAAAATCCTTGTATTACCAGTATATTCATTAATGGACCAAATTGAGACCGCCTATTTTTATCATGGTCTTTTCACCTAGTTCATGTCAGCTCGAATTTTAAATTTATAATAAATAATTAAGGTTATTTTTTAAAATATTTTTAATTATTTTAATATTCTTTAATTTTCTACCTTCGAAACAAGTCCACTTCCAAGAAAAAATGACAAAAAGATCCTCAAGTTATTTCCTCTCTTTAAAATGCTCAAAATATTAAAAATTATAAATTAAAAAGTTAGAAATGGTCAAAAATTGAATATTCATAACGAACTCTAATTCATAGTGCTCAAAATGTTTAAATTTCTAACTCAAAAAGTTAAAGATTCCCTTAAAAAAAAAAGGAGTATTCATAACCTAATTAAATACAAAATGCTTACAATTTGAACAAGCAAAACCAACCAAGTTGTGAGTGCTTAAAAAAAAATGAGCACTCATAACTTCATAAGTTATGATGGCTTAAAAAAACTGAGCGTCTCAAAGAAGTCAAAGATAGTTGATAGTGTTTAAATGAAGGGAGATTTCTCAATGACATGCAAAGACTCTCGAGCAAAGCACGCCTACTGTTTGACCGAACGCTTCAACATACATTCTGAAAGGCTAGAATCAAACCAGTGATAAAATGGAATTATGAAAAAGATCGAACATCCAAGCACATGCTTTAATAGGAATAAAGAAAATCCCACAACCTCTGATGTAATTCTGTTGTGGCACAAAAATAAGATGTTTGGAATCATCAACAAAGAACCCAAATTGTTTGGCACAGTAACAGTTTGACAAAATGGCTTCAACAAAGACGACATTTTAAGGAATGGTGCATGTGAATGTGGAACCATTGATAGCGCACAAGAATTGGTTGACAACTTCCCTCCAAAGAACACAACCCTTCAACGATAAGATATAAAAGGCACCCCAATTGTTTGACAAAATCCATGAAAAGGAATGTTATGTCATATGATGCAGCGATACCAAAAGTAACATGAACAAAAAACAATTGTGTGAAGATACCAGTTAGAATAATCCATGTACATCCCTTAAAGCATTAAAGAATGGCATTGTATTAGTTGTGGCTGCTTTTGCCACTTCAAACCAATATGGAAGATATATTTATTGCAGGCGACTGTAGATGAGGGTGGTCACTTATTGTTGGAGAGTATATTACTATTGTTGGGACTTCAAAACATTGTATGAAAAAAACATCGAAGCATAATGTGCCTAGATTTTGTCAGATATTAGTTGATGTGGAAAAAACATAGACAACTGCATCTAGACTATTCAATAGAATGCTCAAAGGAATCTTGTTTCGAAGAATGAAATGAAATGACTCGGCAAACTGCAGCAAAGCCATTTAAGAGAAAACAAGGCCTCCATACCACAATGATAGAATCTCATTTATCATTATTTGGTTCATATGATGAATACAAAAGTGTGGGCAAATAGAAAATGCATGCTAATCATAAGCCTCGTTCTCTCCTGTATGGCAATTGGAGATGGTTTTAAGTGTCTTCAAAGCTATTTGTTCTTATTTTATACTATGAGAGGGAGGTTATGAAGATTTACAAATTGGTTAAAATTGGGATTTAGAAGCACACGTTTTTGTTTTAAAGAACAAAATGGAAATAGAAGAAGATTGGTTCCAAGATTGTACAATTGCATATATTACTATGGAAATCATTAAAGAAAAGGGGCAAATTGTGAGCTTTGTAAAAACTTACAGGTACAAATTAAAATTCTCAATTTGAAACATTTTATTTGTGACTATTGGCTAAAAATCTATGACAAGATGAAATACAAATATCAAAAGCATGATTATGCTCCAATTTTGAAATGCATGCTTCCTTATATAACAAATACAATATTGGGGAACGTTAGCATACATGACTTTTGGAAGTCAATGGAAACCCAAGAAAGAACCCCTATAGCTTCAAAATGTAAAAATAGCAGTTGTAGCTGCACAGACCTTGCTGGAAGAAAGAAATAAATAGAGTTTGCAAATAAAACAGAGTAGAATAGAGAGCTCCTTGAAATGAAATCTCAGATTACTTGATTAAAAATGAATGCAGGATTACAAATATAAAACCCACCGTATGAATCAGTAAATTACGATGATAAGTTTCAGTTATAAATGGAACTAAAGATTGCATGAAAAGAAACAGTGGAAGGCCCTAAACAGCAGTTGGAAGATGCATATGGAAATAAATTACATGAAGAGAGTTGGAATTAACTAGAAATCTAACACCCTCCCTTAATTCTAACTAAGAGAGGAATGAGGAAAGAGGGAAAAAAACCAATGGGAACAAAACCCCCCCTCAAAAAGATGCTAACAAGGTAAGAAAACTACTGGATTACAGTGTCTTTCACCCCAAGAAGATCTCAGAGAAAGTGAAACTTCTGCTCAGTGAATGTCTTCGTGAAGATGTCAGCAATCTGGTGAGATGTGGCACAAT
>MU225287.1:596301-631196 GCA_018584345.1 Thuja plicata | reverse complement strand
TGAAATCTCAGATTACTTGATTAAAAATGAATGCAGGATTACAAATATAAAACCCACCGTATGAATCAGTAAATTACGGTGATAAGTTTCAGTTATAAATGGAACTAAAGATTGCATGAAAAGAAACTGTGGAAGGCCCTAAACAGCAATTGGAAGATGCAGATGGAAATAAATTACATGCAGAGAGTTGGAATTAACTAGAACTCTAACACAAAAAATTTAGACAGTGGTTTGGCACTTGTTGGAGGTCACCTGGTGCCAGTTCAATGTCTATAACTTGTGTTGGAATGCATGAGGTCGCACAATTTGGATGGACGAGAGGTGGTGGAAGAAGATGGCATTAGTAGCAAGGTTGGATCCAATGTTTATTGTGATTATGTTATGATTGTCGATCAGAGACCAGTACATAGATGTCAAAAAATAATATATAAAGGAATATTTTATTAATAATAGGGACCAATGCCTTACAACATAGCTAAAAAATGGCTCATGGTACCAAAGAAAGGAACATCATAGCTAGCAAAAGTAATCCATAGATCTCTGTTAACCAAAGACATTTTTAATATGGTCATTTTTCTCAACACGAGAATTGGAAATAAAGATTCCCATGAATTTGAGGGTTGGATGTTCTTTTTCATCAACATCATTTGTGAATGTGTTCAGTTTATTAATTAGGCAGAAATTATAAATGACAACCTACATAGTTAGTTAATGGAGCTCGAAGCAAATCAATATTTTTATATGACTTATTAGCTTTTCTATGCCATTGTAGGAATGAAAAGTTGGTTGGGGTTAAATAAACAAGGTGTATATGATTACACGACATTGATTTATAATTATCACCCGCAGTTACAGCTAGAAAAAAAATTTCATTATTTTACAAGGGTGAACGATGTCTTTACCATGTTTATTGTTAGAGAGCTCCAAGGGAATATTCACCTCATAATTTCATTAGAGGCGACAACATCAATTCAATAATATGTGATTTATTTCATCCAATTCCCAAAGTTTACTTATTTCAGATTGATAGGCTATGATGGGTATCCTTTCATGCTACCAAGGTTCATGGATGACAAGCTAGTGTTGATTAATATTTGTAGGCAAGTTAATCAAATCAATAGTCTATTTAAAAGAATTGATGAGTCGATGGGATCCAATTTCAAATCAACATTGATCATTACAGTTGTGAATCTAGTGTTTATTCCAAAAATATTGAAAGGTCAGTTGTGAAAATTAACCTATATCCTTACACTACGTGGTTGCCTTTTGACAATAAAGGTTAAGTTGTAAAAGAATTGGGACTTGGCCCTGGTTTCAACCATTTTCCTAACATTGAGGACTTCTAGGAGGATTGTGAAGATGACTTTGAAGTTCAAAGGAGAGATTGGATGAATCTCTCTATGAAATAAAAATTTAACTTCAAACTTGAATTAGATCTGACTAGTATAGAAGATGATGAGTTTAATTTGATTGATCATTTTTATTATGAAAGGATATAGTTGCTTCCACTACCACCCATAGACTGGACAATTTCAGAATTGAAAATTTTAGATGAAAGAACCACTTTTGTTATCAAAAGGAATAGAGAGTGGGTGAAGAGTAAGATGCTTGAAGCTACATCGACTCACCTTCAGGTAATGGGGGTACTTCCACAAAGAAAAATGGTAACGACGGAGCTCCTTTCTCTTCCAATCCTCAAAATCTTATTTCCATCAAAAATCCACAACCACTGGCGTCAGGAAACAGTGGTGACGATGAAGACCATAGTAGGATGAAGGATCTCACCAAGGCATGTGAAGGAGATTTTACAGTAAAGAAAAGAAGGTCTAGAACAAAGAGTAGGGTGACAAATGCAATCCGAGAAGATGAGAGTGCAGCAATACTTATGTTTCACCTTTTATTATTATGGAATCTCCTCCTCATGATCACTTTATGCATTCTAAAGTGCCACTAGTAAACATCTCTCAAGATGAAGATCAGGTACCAACCGTCGCCAACCTGGAAATGTCATTGAACCCATTGGTCATTGACATTCGAGAACCCCTACAAACTTATTCATCATCATGGTTACAGGAGAGATTATAAAGGAAGAACGAGTTAATTCAAATTTTGACTCCTATGATAGATATAGTTGCAAATATCCTTCAGAAATCAACCAAGGTAATGGAAAGTTTTGCGGTTGATTCATCTTCAAGGAATCTCTTTGTTGAGGTGGCTAGGCCTATTACAGAAAATAATATTAAGGAAGCTAGTGAAGGTGACTTCAGTATTAGAAAAGTATATCTAAGCCCACCATCAAATGAGGGAGATGTTCACAATTTTGAAGTATTTGTATCCCAACTGGTACAAAGAGTTAAGAAGGAGAAAAAATAAAAAGATCAGCTCAGAAATCAAGTTCAAACCTTGGTATCTTATATTAAGCCCATTTTTTATCCTTCTAATATACCTTAACCAATAACTTCTACGTCATCTCTCACATGTGTCGAAGGCATAATTGAAGAGAAGGTTGTTGAAGACATACACAAGTGTCGATCTTATGGTAAAATGATCGAAGGATGGATTAATCAAATGAAGAAAGAAGCTTTGGATTTTGTGGTCAAAGCAAAGCATATCTATGAGAAAGTTGACTTATAGGGAAACTTTCTCATAGATATGCTTTGCTTTGACCAAAGAGAAAGAGTTAGCTTCGAAGGGCATAACAAGAGAACTTCAAGAGATGTCAAAAGTTGATCCAAATAATTTGATTGCCAAAAGAGTATTCTCCAGTCTAGAATATAATCAATCGAATTTATGGTTCAAAAGTATAAATTGAAATTTGACAAATATTGGTCAATTTTTTTGTTGAGTATGAAAGGCTATTAATAGCTTGTGAACAGGTGAAAATACAAATACGGGAATAAGTCATTACAATTGTTACAAGTACATCAGTGGTAAAGGATCTTCAACATATTGATTGCCAAATTCTCTTGAAACATGTTCATTGATAGAATCAACACAGAGATGGAAAACATAGTATCTAATTTGCAAATGTAATGAAGAGACTAAGTGTTATTTTAGTTGCTTTAGATACATGTGACATACCAACTTACCACCGCGAGTTGATGGAAATACAAGACAAACAGATCACTTCAAAATTGAAAATAGACATTGTGTTCATTCCTATCTATGAGCCTATGGAAGATATTCTTAGTTCATATATAGAGATTTCAAAACTAAATCCTTAGGTTCGCAGGGATAGATTGTGACTCAATTCACTTTCTAAGTGCAACATTGCAGCATAACGTCTATCTTTCTCATTGTACATTCTCTTTAGTTTAGCTGCAAATGTTATCTCTTTGTTCTTTCTTGTAATTAAAAATTTTGGTTATTTTGGTCAAAGTTAGCTAATTGACTCTTTTCGTGCATAAATTGTTGAGTTATTAACCATGTTAACAAAATGGATGAAAATAAGTTAGTTATTAACTTGATAATTTTGGTAATTACAAGATGTGCCTATATAATAAATTTTTAGAGATGTGCTTATATTATTTTTAGAGATGTGTATTGTTATGAGGTTGTGTGACTTCATTAAATGAGTATAAATCAATTTTTGGATGTGTGACCAAGTTTGTAATGTGTTCATATGTTTTATCTCCAGTTCATTATATGAGAACATGATTATTTTTTTGTAGTTTCACTCCAGTTCATAAAGGCAATTGTCATATCTGTTGAGTTTGATCCCCATATGCTCTTCTTTTTCATCTGTGAAGTGGATATGTGTTATTTATAAATCAGATTTCATCATTGATCATACTTATGCATAGTCTTTGGATTTTTATTAAGAAGCTAATAGAGTCCTTTTAATAAAATCTCAGTAACTCTTTGTATATTGTTATCAAGAATCCCAGATAATGAGATAATCTCTCTTTTTCTTGTAATTTTTATTCCAAAAATCAATATAATTAGATTATACAAGGTATTTTCTCCTCTCAAACATAGAGGAAGATCACTCTGTTGAAGTGATCTATCCAACTGTTGTAGACAATCTATCACTCCACCTTTGGGAACTTTGTCAAGAATTTTAAAGTGGCAAATCTAATTTCCAACAATCCTAAAATAGGGCACTAGATTGATAGTAAGTGTCCCTAGTACTAGCACTCTCTTACACGCTCTGATTTGGCTAGCTATTCTAGAGTTGTTTACTATTATGGTACCACTTGCAACCCTTAGTGGTTGAGTTACCTGCACTACGACCTTTCTATCAGCCCTGAGAAGATCTTTGTCCCTACTACTATTGTCCTTATATAGAGACAATTTCTAGTGTCGTGGAAGATCCAACGAGTTGTGATAGTATATTTAATGTGCCCCATTCATGGGGAGGTGCACTACCAATCTGCACTCATGCTTGTCCTTCAAGGCCCTTGGCCATATTCTCATTTTCTATCCTTATCTTCTCCATAGAAATCTCCATGGTTTTGGGTTGAAATATCCAAACTTGACCTCTAATATAGACATTGAGACCCCAAATTAGATATTGAACAAGAATGGGCTCATCGTCTGCTATACTAGCATACTACTTGAGCTCAAAGAACATATGCTCATACTTATCCACTATCATAGACGTTTGTCTCAACTCATGAAACTATTTGGTACAACTCTAGAAATAATGACCAAATAGGAAATGTTATCTAAACAACTCAAGGAATATCTCCCATGAGCTAGATGTAATATCAATATGGAGCTTTTTATCCTCCATACACCACTAGGTGGATGAAAAATATATAAGATGCATGATAACACACTAATCCTTTGTGTTTCTCTTATATGGGTGCATAGAAAAACAATAATATAGGTCAATTAATCATGTATCATCCTATGTGCTAAAGATCCGGTGTGGCCTCAAAATATCTCTCATGTGGCCTACCACCATAACATCCTCATCCTCCTTCGTGTGATCTCTTCTATGAGGGATATCTCTGTCTCTCTTGTGATATACCCTAAAACCACTTAGGCTATGAGAATTCTTAAGCCATCCTTGGCAACTCCAATACTCCTGATTTGTTTAACAGACTCCTCATGTTGTCACATCTCTTGTATAGGTCCTAGTTGTGCAATATTCTCTTGTAAAATATTGAGGATATGATGTTGGAATTACTGGAATGATGTACTGAGAGGGGAGGGGTGAATCAGTACCTCTAAAAATTTTATGTGATTATCCCATTAACCTTTGTGTCATCAGATTTGTATATTCACCTATCTATCTGTTAATCTTTCTTTATGTATCTGAAATCATAACATAAGTTCTTTACATGTGTAAACATTCAAGAAACATACATGAAAGTAAATAACACATAACACATGATATGATATCATAGAAAAATCTTTTTAGGAAGTAAAAACTGCGGTGGGGATGTCACCCACAAAACTTCACTATCTGCAGATAAGAAGGGAGCCGGTTAAGGCTTACAATTTGATCACTTCTGATTATCTACCCTGTTAGGAGTATTAAAGTGGAGACCTATTAGGATCTACTTCATTTGAAGCTTTAGCAACACCATTAAGTGTGCACTCTGTTAAGAGATTTGTTAAGAACTGTTAAGTCCACCTTCTACTAAAGGATTTCTGATGTGATGCACTTGTTAGAATGCAACTACATTATAAATGTTGATCTGATAGTATATGAAATCTCTAATTGATGATAATAGATCCTATAAATCTTACAATTTATATCTAATCACCTTGAGTGATTGAATGATACCTTGTCTCTGCTCGTGGGTAGCCTTGTATGTGTTCTTGAGAACTGATATGATCTGCTGCTGAACTTTGCATGAATTCACTTCTGTTGCTTAGATGCTCTTTGTGGCTACAATCATTTTCCAACTCTTTTCTTTACAAATGATTGAACATCTATATATACTAGTTTTGAGGTCCATTCTTGATTCACGCTTTTCAAGTTAACTCTAGATCCAAGGTTTACAGCTTGACCTTGATCTTTAGCTAGTTATGTTTTTGATCTGTTAGGATGCTTTAAAAAAATTACAATATACTTGCTTAGCCCTCAACTAATTATTTAAAACAAATTAAAACTCTATAAATAGAATTACAATGTTTTATCTGACGTGGAAAGTCAGATCCACTATTTGCGGGTTCTGTAACTGACTGTCGGTTCTGATACTCAGGCTGCTCTGTCAGTCTGTCAGGTTTCTTTCATTCTTTGCTTTGTCAGGCTTCTACTCCGTCGATGTCCCTGTATTGAACTATTCGTCGGGTTCCTTACTTTTTTTTCTCTATCAGTGATGTTCTCAAAACTATACCGTCGGTGATGTCCTTTATGCTTTGTCAGTTTAGTGATTTTTGGATCCGTCGGTGATGTTCTGAAAGTTGTTTCGTCGGTGATGTCCTTTATGCTTTGTCCTTGGTTCAACACTTGTCAGTGTTTTTCAGGTAATTTTATACTTAGCATTTTTATGACAAGCATTGTCATCTCGTCGGGTAAGGCAGTATGTTGTCTGTCGGGTATGCCTATACCGATGATCTCTGCTATGTTTTTCCTTTACAATACTAATGGAAAAACTTAATGTCATCAATCTCCCCCTTTGAAATTAGTATCAAAAACTGATATGTGGAACATACTTAAGGTATTAGTATGTACACCTATGTATACTCCTTTGTTTTCTTTCTTTACTCATTAAATGACTCCCCCTATGCATAAGTCGGTAAGTGTAAGTGTATATACATATAATTTCCTTCCCCTTTTTGTTTCCCTTTTTTTTTGCTAAGATATATGATATAATGTACATATAATATGCATTTCCTTTCCTCCTTCTGCTAATGTAGTATATTGTACATATGCACATGCATTCATTCCTCCTTTTTTATAATAAAGGCAAAGGTACTTACAACTTGTCAAAAATGTGGGAGTGTGAGGCTTTGATTCCCTCCATCATCTTCTCCCATTTCTCCTTCAAATTTTCTAGATCCATGTACTCAAGTGATATCCTCACATGCATATCATAGATGTTTTCTACCACAGACATCTCCGAGGTCGAGATCAAATTCCTTGCATATGTAATGCGTTGTTGCAGAGTAGTGAGGTTTGGCAATATGTGAGCCTACAGCTTGGTAACCTCATTCCTAAATTGTGTATCTGCATCCCATATTTCTTGTCTTAACCTATTTACCTTTGTGATCTTTTCATGATGCAACTTTATTGTATTTGCATTAGAGGTTAAACTTGTGCACTTGCTGTCAGATCTGAATCTAGTTGGGACAGCTTTTCACCATTCTCTTGTGTGAAATTGTCAAGTGTGCACATTTGTTGAACTAAGGTAATAGATTCTGTAATCATTGGTTCTAATTGACTTGCTAATTCAAAGAGCTTTACCTTGTTTTATGTCACTTCTTGGATGATCTTCTCAACTAGTTTGTGTTGATACTTCTTTTCTGCTTGTTCTTACATTGCCTTCTCTGCATCTACACTTTGAGTGGTGATGGCATCGGTAAGAACTACAATTTGTTCCATGACTGATATGTCATTTTCAAATTTTACCTTAGGAACAAGTTGATGTAGTATATCCCTAGCTTTGTCAAGTGCTTGGGCTTCCTTGTGCATTTTTCTCATTTTCTCCTGTAGGGATTTTCTTTGACACATCACTCCAAAATTTTGAAGTGTTTCAGCATCTAAAGTTGATGCATCCCACTTGGGTATTTTGATCACCTCATCAAGTGTTATAGCCAAGCTATCTTTCTTGATTACTTTCTTCTTCTTCTTCTTTTGTTGGGAGACGGACTGGTGAACTACTAGTTGTAGATCTTGAGATTGGATTGATTTGGTAGGTGAAGGTCGAGAAGATGAAGCTTCTTCTTGCTTTTGTTCAGAGTCCACCTGTTGGTTGTGTGAAGACATCTCTTTAGTGGCCTTGGGTGTATCAACAGATTTTTCTTCCTTTTCCTTCATGATATCATCTTGCTTAACTTCTTCACTCTTTTCTTTTTCTTCATCCTTTCTAAATGTTTCATCCTTGTTAGTATCTTCTCCTTTTTCCTTTTCAATAGACAAATTTTGTTGAGTTTCGATTGCATCCTTCATCTCTCTGTCTATGTCATGTTGTGTGTCTGATGTATCTTTAATTTCATCATTACTCATGTCCTCGGGTATGTTCTCATCTTTCTTAGATGATTTCTCCTAACTAAAGTTAATATCAATAGCTTCTATCAATATTCGCATGTTGGTCAAAGTATTTACCTCTGCAGTGTCAGTAATTGTGTCCTGTCCGTCAGTATCACCTTGTGCAACAGTGACATCTTCATCTTTTTTCACCTCTTCTGTGGGGTCTTTTCTTGTATTGTCATTAATGATATTATCCAACCATGTTTTATCATTGACATCCTCATCTATGCTACCTTTTATTGTCAATTCTTATTTGGTAACCTCTGCTTCATCATCCAAGTCAATAGAGTTGGGCTTGGTGGAATTTGGCTTTCCTTGCCTTGTGTTTTTTCAAGAGTAGTTTGGGGCCATACCTCATCTGCAACTTCAGTATTCTTGTTTCATGTTGTATCACTCTCTTCTTTGTCCAATTCAACTGATGAATCACCCTGTGCATCTTTAGTGATGATGTGTTCTTTCTCTGGGCTAGCTTCCTTAGTGGGCTTTTTGAGTATTTTACACCACTTTTTAATGCTTTCCTAATCTAGCTCAATTAGCTTCCCTTTAATAAATTTGTATGCTCTCATTTTGGGTGAGAACTCCTTTTCATAATTTTTCATCATTTCATCTATCTCTTCCTTCTTTGAGTCAGAAGGCATAAGAGTAACAAGTACTCTTTCTCTTATCTCTTTTTCTTTATGAAGTGCAAATTTCCATCTTACAGACAATCTGTCTGTTATCTCCTTGGGTACTTCATATTCCTTGAATTGAAGTGGAACATAATTGTGTTTTCACATTTTAGCTATTATAGCTTCTTCAATTTTATTTTGATCCTCTAGATCAAGTTTCAACCATTGCCTAATATTAGGATCTGAAATAGATTGTGATTCTTAAAATGTTTTTACATATTTCATCAATGGTTTTAGGGATCAAGGGTTCTTTCCCTTTTTGTACTTCTTTGTCAGTTTCATCCATAGCTGAGTCATCTAGATCTTCTTTTATTCTAACCAACTTCCTCCTTTTGGTTTGTTTCCCCTTTTGTGAGACTGGTTTCCTCTTGTAGGTTCTCACTCTCCCTTTCTTCAACGGTGAAGGAGTTGCTTCCTTTACTGTCTGGCTTCTTTTCCTTGAAGAAGTTGTTGTCCTTGATTTCTTAGGTGGAGGAGGAGGTGGTGAATATGAATGTGTAGCCTCTGAATCACTCTTTTTTATATCTTCACCAATGGGTGACTGGCCCTCAGTTTCTTCCTTCTTTCCTTCTGTTTCCTCTTCACCTTCTTCAATAACTGTCAATTTCTCTGTTAAATCCTTTATCATTTTGTTCTTCTTGTTTACAACTTTATTGACAACAATATATGTCTTGATTTTTAGTTTGGCTTCTTCATAAGTGCCAAATATTGTTTTCTTGTTGTCCAATGGTTCATTCAATAGTGCCTTGATGCATTTTGTAGCTTGTCCTGTTTGGATTTCATAATCCAGTGGTGATAGCCAAGATTTTCTAGGTACTACTGGTTTGATATAAGTAAAATTAGTATCTACCATAAAACATATATCATCCTTGTGTTCTTCTATCAAACTCTCTAGCATCCTTGTTCTTGCTTGCATCTTTTCCTTAAATCCTTTGAAATATTCATTCATTAAGTCATCAAAATTTGTTCCTAATGATTCTATGTGCTCACATATATGTATGGTGACTAGTTTTCTTATGTCCAATGCTACTTTTCCTATGGAAGGAAAGTATTCTTCAAAGTAAAAGAATATGCACATAATAAGAGAACAAAACTTACAAGTGTTTGTTCTTTATGACCTTATAGTGTCCATGTTCTCCGCAAGTTGATTTAACAATATTTATGAAAGATCCATCTTCTTTCCTTCTTTGATGGTCTTGTAGGTTGTGCTCATAGCAGTTCCTGCTATGTTGTTCATTCTGCTGGCATGAAAGATTTTATATCCTACCACACATGCACCAAACTTAAGTTCCTTGTCGGTGATGGTGTTAACCTTGAGACCTCTGTTGTTTGATTTTGCACCTGTCAACTTTTCTACTTCCTTTCTGGATGGGTGCTTGTGAGCTTTTGGCTTGTCGATTGTGGGATATCCAGTAACCGCATGAATAACATCATTTTTTATTAGTTTAGGCTCATCAAGCCACAATTTCTGGTTATGGATTCTACTGAGAACTATCAGTATCCATTAGGACTTAAAAACCCTAGGAAAGTGTAATACATTTGTCAGACCTTTCACGTCCAGATGTTTGTGCTCTTCTCTAAGGTTTCTAGTGTTATCACATAGTGGCTTATCGAACTTATCTAGGTCTATATCTCCTATTTCTGAGATCTTGCAATGTATATAGAGCCTTACGTCCTCTACCAGCAAAACCCTAGTTGGGATTCTCGAGAATGCTCTAGAATCATCTGGTTGCGATGCAATTTCTGGGTATAACTTGTATTTAGGTTCAACACAAGTACTATTGCTAATAAGATTAATCATTTTATTTTATCCTCTTTCAATTTTGTTGTTCTTGAAGTAGATGCCAGCATATTTTGAAATTTAGGGCTTTCTATAATTTAAACACACTGCAGTCAGTGATTGTAGGTACTTACTGAATCTTTGTGATCACTCGTGAATCTATTGAGTCGTGTTGAATCTTGCTGAGGTCACACTTCAATCTTTTCTTCAATCGCTCTTCTTAGCTCTACTTCATTGCTCAAAAATTGCGGGTGTGAAATGAGTTCTTTCGTCGCACTTTTATAACCTTTTGTGCCCTAAGTTGTCATTAATGCCCAACAACTCATTAGTCTACAAACACTGAGTTCGTCGGTTGAGACATAAATAACATCAACAGTGTAGGCGCTAATTTTCAAGGTAGCTAGCAGCTTTGTTGAATTCACCAATGATTTTTGGTAAGATGGAGATGACAACCTCTGTCGGCTCGAAGATCACTGACGTCTATCGATTACACTTAGTGACTTGGCTTTTGTGTAATGCCCAATACATTTCGGTAAGTAGTGTCAACTTTACTGTGTGTGTTCACCGATGCTTATTGGTACCCATTAACTGATGGAATTGTTTTTCAATAATATTACAAGTAACAATATACTACATCTTCAATAATGCTAATTTTGGCAATATGATCAATGTGTAAGTGAATCGATGCATAATATAACTTGTCATAATGCAATTCCATACTTGTGCAACTTAGTTGGGAATAGTGATGCCACCAGATCCATTGGATGGGGTGTCATCATTTGCATTGCTTGTTCTAGCACCTTCATTGTTTGTAGCTTTTCTCCACAACTTGTTTCTCATCTTCTTGATTTCATCAATGGTGTTTCCATTGGGATAAGTGCTTGTTTCTGTCAGTTGGTCTTTGCAATCTTTTATCACATGTCCAACCTTGTGACAATGTAAACATGCCATACCTAGATTGGTCCATCCTCTTGGTCTTCTAGTCCATTTTCTCATATAGTTGCAAGCAATATGACCATACCTTCCACATGTTGTGCAGTTTGTCCATGTGTTATAGTCCCAAACACTATGAGTTACCGATTCTTATCGGTTTATAGCCATTATCAGGTTCTTTTGGTGTCCATGCTTTCTTGATCTTTTTCCAGCACTCCTAATGTGTATGTCCATTCATTTTGCAAGTAGGACATTACTTTTCCATGTAGGTTTCCTTCTTTGGATATGTCACCTTGGATCTGCATTCATGTGCCTTGTGTCCTTTCTTGTGACATTTATAACAATTACCAATGAAAGTAGATTGTGATTGAGGAATACCTTTCATTTTGTTTCTGTAAATGTTTGAGGTGTGGCTAGGTTTTCCATAGTGATTGCATGACAGCTTCTTAGTTCTTGGATTTGTATAAGCATTTCTTTGATCTAATTGATTAGATGATTCTCCATTGTCAGTGTACCCTAGACCTGTGTAGTTGTTGACTCTTCTTTGTCCGTCAAGAAAATCATCCATTCTTTTATTGCTATCTTCAGCTTTCTTGATTAATTCATTGTGGTGATTGTGAATTCTGACTTCATGCTTTAGCTTTTCATTCTCTTCTCTTAGCTCACCGATGATCTGTATTCTTTCAATGAGTTAAGTATTTAAATTGTTTGCCTCTTGACTCATAAGAATAATCTAATTGGTAATCTCATGGTGGTGATCAGTAAGTCTTTGAATCTCTGATTCTTTTTCTTGTAGCTTCTTTGTGATTTTCCTCCTATCATCAATAGCCAATGTTCTCTTTGATTCATCTTTTCTTGCATCATTCATGACATCAATCATTTTTACCATCTGAGTCTCTTGACCGATTTGCATCATCTTGATTTTCTCTGTTAGATGTAGATTGACCTCTTGTAGACTTGTGATCTCTTCTACTGATGTGTCTGATGATTTGCTTGTTGTTGATTCAGTTGAGTTGAAGTAATCTAGGATCTCCTCTTCTTGATAATCTTTTTCATTAAGCCTTGATGCCATAAAATTTCTTTCATCAAGCAATTTTCTCATGCTCACTCTCGCCTCTTTGTACTGCTCATAGTAAATCTGAATTTGTAACTGCTCATTCTCAATAGTCTTGTCCAGTCTATACTTTTCCATTATCTTGATCTTTTCTCTTAATTCTTTAAGATTTTCAAGAAAGAGACTTAGCTCTGATAGAAATTTTTGGAATTACTAGAATGATGTACTGAGAGGGGAGGGGTGAATCAGTACCTTTAAAACTTTTATGTGATTAGCCCATTAACCTTTGTGTCATCATATTTGTATATTCACCTATCTATCTGTTCATTTTTATTTATGTATGTGAAATCATAACATAAGTTCTTTACATGTGTAAACATTCAAGAAACATAAATGAAAGTAAATAACACATAACACATGATATGATATCACAGAAAACTCCTATTAGGAAGTAAAAAATGCGGTGGGGATGTCGCCCACAAAACTTCACTATCTACAGATAAGAAGGGAGCTGGTTAAGGCTTCCAATTTGATTACTTCTGATGATCTACCCTTGTAGGAGTATTAAAGTGAAGACCTGTTAGGATCTACTTTGTTTGAAGCTTTAGCAACACCGTTAAGTGTGCACTTTGTTAATATATTTGTCAAGAACCGTTAAGTCCACCTTCTACTAAAGGATTTCTAATGTGATGCACTTGTTAGAATGCAACTACATTATAAATGTTGATCTGATAGTATATTTAATCTCTATATGCTGATAACAAATCCTATAAATCTTACAATGTATATGCAATCACCATGAGTGATTGAATGATACCTTGCCTCTTCTTATCAGTAGCCTTGTCTGTGTTCTTGAGAACTGATATGATCTATTTCTAAACTTTGCATGAATTCACTTCTGCTTCTTAGATGATCTTCATGGCTACAATCATTTTCCAACTCTTTTCTTTACAAATGATTGAACATATATATACCAGTTTCTAGGTCCATTCTTGATTCATGCTTTTCAAGTTAACTCTAGATCCAAGGTTTACAACTTGACCTTGATCTTTAGTTAGTTATGTTTTAGATATGTTAGGATGCTTTAAAAAAATTACAATATACTTGCTTGAATTTCAAGTAATGATTTAAAACAAATTAAAACTCTATAAATAGAATTACAATGTTTTATTTGACGTGGAAAGTCAGATCCACTATTTACGGGTTCTGTAACTGACTTTTGGTTTTGATACTCGGGCTTCTTTGTCAGTCTGTTGGGTTTCTTTCATTCTTTTCTCTGTCGATCTTCTACTTCGTCGGTATCCCTATATTGAACTGTTCATCAGGTTCCTTTCCTTTTTTGCTCTGTCGACGATGTTCTCAAAACTGTACCATCGGTGATGTCCTTTATGCTTTGTCATTGGTTCAACACTTGTCAGTTTTTTTTAGGTAATTTTATACTTAGCATTTTCATGACAAGCATTTTCATCTCATCGGGTAAGGCAGTATGTTTTCTGTCAGGTATGCCTATATTGATGATCTTTGCTATGTTTTTCTTTTGCAATACTAATGGCAAAACTTAATGTCATCATATGAGGACCCCCAAAACCATCATCTATGTTTCCTCTAATCATTATTACACTACTCTCCCTATTGGTCATTCTAATGCTCCTTTTATTACTCCTCTTGGAAAACATGGTGTCTTGTACAACCCATATGAGTACTAATGGATTTCTCTCAATTTATGTTCCTGGGAGGCTTCCTTCAAGACATAAACAAACATGAATTAGAACCAGATCATAGACATATTTTTTATCCAAACTAAATCAAAGAGGGGAAACAAAATAAGCATTAGTAATATAATACAACAACTACAACTACTTACACCAAATAGAATGAGCACATATATACTAGAGCTCATAGTGTATGAACATGCACTCTGATACTAGATGTAATGCCTCACCAAGGAACCCTCAGAATGAATGATAAAACATACACTAAACATACTTAATTAATTTTCTTTAAAAAAAATCATTCCACTTGACCATGTGGCACCCTTTTGTCCACCCCACTATGCTTGCTAAGATATTCATATGGCCCAAATAGTCACACAATCAATAATTCAATAAGCTCACAATCACACAAGATACATATATTTATTCTAACCAAGATGAACACCCAATAGAGAAACTAATTCCATATAAAATGCAAGGGAGCAACCAATACACATACCCATAGGTCACTACTCAAATCTACATGGGGATTGGATGGAGAGTCCAAAAGTAGAAATTTCATCGCATAGCTCAAAGAGACACTCATGCAAAACCAAGAAATCCTTTCATGGTGATACAAAACCTCGACCGTGCCCTCAATCAATGTCTCACAGACGACCAGATACACACCCTCAATTAACATAAAATGAATGGTTAGGTGAATTGTCTTTGATAATGTTCACATATGACCATACATTTCCTCATTATGTCCTTAGACTATACAAGCACTCAAGGAACATAAGAGGTAATCTCATTATCTAATTATTGTATTTACTTTGTTCATTTTATTAAGTTATAAATTTATTAACTCTCAATGGGTTACTCTGGTAGCCACTTTTTATCTCAGTCCCCCGACTAAGAGCCACCCCAAAATCTTACTCTAACACCCAAACTAAAACTCATGCCCAAAATAGGATCCCAATGACATAGTGTAATAAGGTCTCATATAAAAATAATTTAATTTCACATTTTACACTCATTGGAAATGTTCATGACCTACAATATTTTGGTTTACAACCAAGAGTATAGATCTCATATCAATCCCATAGTAATTTCCATATGTCATATCATAATTCCAAATATCAATAATCATGTTTAAAATCATGAATCGTCACTTTTACCCAAATAACAAATTACCTCAAAAACCTAGCATAGAGGCCATCCACCAAAAAATCACCAAATATTTAAACTCAAAGAATCAAAATTCTAGAAAAATCCATTGGCTCTTGTGTGGTGTAGGAGCACCTAGGTAGGGCTAGAAAGGAACCTAGGGCTTCTATTTTGTTTTTGGCTTGTAGTGGTCCTAGCCAAACCACTAGTGCAATAAGGGGACTAAACAAGTCCTAGTGTGAAGTGTGTTAGTTTAGGATGCCTTAATAGGTCCTTTGGGACCTTATTTGCAAGATTGTCCATATTAGGTCAAATAGGGTGTTTTATGCGTTATGATGTCAAATTGGAAAAGTAAGGGACTTGAGGTCCTATTTCAATGTTTTAACACCTTAGATAGGCATTTGGTTAAGTTTGGTGGACTTATGACCAAGTTTTGATAGCAAATCCAAAAAGATGTAAAAGTTGTCAATGTTGTCATTGATAACATTGACAACATTTGTTGCACGATTGTAACTTTGAGAAATTGGTTTCATAACTATCTAAAACCATTGATTTTGTGTTTTGGTCAACTACTTAAGGCTATCCTCGGCCTTTTGAAAGGGTTGGTTGGCTTTTGTAAGTGTGTGTACGGACTGGTTAATAGAAAGAACAGTCACAGTTATTGTTTTTTTGAGCAATTGGTGTTTTAATAGATTGAATTGAGTATTTTAATCCATGGAAGTGTTAGAGTAGGTGTTTTTAAGTTTTTGTGTGCTGTTGGATTTCCATTTTGTACACTTTTAGTTAGTCTTGTAAATTATTTTGTTTTATGTCCAGTCGTTGGTCTGAACCAGGCAACTGTTGAAGATGGGGTCATAGATCCTCTTCCCACCATGGAATCTACATGGGCCTTTGGGATTAGGGAGGTGACTCCATTTACATATTGTACAGTGAAGGAGGGGACCTAGAAAGCATGGGAGTTGTTTTTAATGTGATGCCCTAGGCGAGCCAGAGTTGCATGGCTAGGGATCACAGAAGGTTGCAGAGCTAATGGAAGGGATTGAAAGCATTCATTTATTAAATAAGTTATTGTGGAGAGGTAGTGTGATGTGTGAAGGAGCACCAACTTGATGGATAAGTTTGGGTGAGGATTTTAGTGTACCAAGAACAAGTTCTTTTGTGCAGACAGACTTAATGCTTAGAAACCCTGATTTTTAGGCATGATTATAGGAGTCACAGTACGGACACTTTGGAACAACAAGACCTAGAAAATATTTAGTGTCTTGATAAAGGGTATTAGTATCCAGTGTTATTTTTTGAACTTGTTAAGGATTTTTACAAGTTATTGCAGAAAAAGAGCCTAATTAGGCCTAATGCTTGTAGCCCTATTTTGGGTGAATTTGGCTTTGTTCTTGGAACTCGTTTAGGGTTTTAGTACAAAGGGAGTTTTTGGGTATTGGATTACATCCAATTAAAAATATATGAGACTAACTCTCCATATGGAAGAGTTTTGGATCCATTTGGATCAGTTTGTGAAGATGGAGCAAGAAGAGCTATTGAGAGCCTAGGAGTTGTGAAGAGTTGTTGTTCTACTGAATTGGTGTTCACAAGTTGAAAAGACTAGGATCTTGAGCAAAGAATCCTAAGGAGAGTAGGGTTAGACTAGAACCCTAATAGGTTAGAGGAGTGACCTAAGGATACCCTAGAAGAAGATAGGGTGGGGCAAGACTTGTCTTACATCATCGTGCCTCCAATATCCCAAAAATGCAATCAAAATCACAATCCATCCATCCAATATCAAAAAGGTGACATAACTGTAAGAAAACCCTCATTTTCTCAATCCAAACTGGGAGATAATTAAATATCCACAAAAATCATTTCTAGAAAATTGAAACATGTATAAAATAATTCAACTATTTATTTGAAACAAACAAGAAATGAAGAGAATCCTACGTCAATCCAAGAAAATGCCCAAAATTAAAGAAGTTACCAAAGACTCTATAAGAAGCTATAAAAATTGGAGGGAAAGATGAAATTTATGAGAGCGATCCAAAGAGCCAACACCTACAAAAATCTTCCACTCTCATCCTCCAATCTGATAAAAATCACAATTTAAGAGAAGATAGTTTTTGAGAGTTGAATCTAATTAAAATAACAAGTTAAAAAATGAACTTTTCTCCCAATTAAAAAGGGCTCTTTTGAAATATAATAAAATATCATAAAGTCACTTAAGTCAAAATTATAAAATCAAATTTTAAAATCCATGCCAAATAAATCATTAAATCTCAATCAAATCAAATACTCATACGACATATTTGTTGGTAAATAATAATAAATTGTCAGGCAACACATTTATTATTTTATTTTAACTACTTAACTATGATATCTAAAAATATGAATAATGCACATGAAAATGTTAGTGGTCTATAATAATATGCATAGGTAACTAGACATTACCACACAATAGCCAGATTAATGATTATCACCCAAGAATAGGAACAATAATTACAGTAGGAAGTATGAATGGTCATATGACTAACTCTTATTACCACGGTCAAGGATACAGGCACACTCAAACCTATAAAGTTGTGTGGACTTGATTTCTAGCACCTACTATCACTTAAACATTCACACGTCAAGTGTGCTTGCTAATGTGTGTGCATGTGTGTGTGTGTGTGTGTGTGTGTGTGTGTGTGTGTGTGTATTACATATATATACATACATACATTGTGTCTAAACTTTCCAATTCCAATATGTTTGCTCCGCAACCTTTTCCTATACATAGAAAATTGGGGTAAAAGGTTTTATAAATATTTTTTCCTTGGTTAAACCCTTGTTTAGGAATCAACCTTGAAAATGGAAAGAGATTGCAAAAAGGAAAGTATGTAAAAAGGCAAATGTTAGATTTAATATGCATAAACCCTCATAGACGGATGTAGAAATCACTCATACCCATGAAGATGCCTGAAATGTGCTTGAAATATAAAGAGTTGATATTGGAATGTGATTTAGAATCAAGGATTCCCTCACAAATGTATAGATCTATGAATGCCACTCCTAGATCTTGAATGTTGGTATGCTTGAAAATTGTTTGCAATGAAGGAGAGAGGAGGAGAATGAAGGAAGAATATTCTTGCTTGAATTATAATTCCTCTAATTTTCCATAATGGGAGAGAAAATTTCATCAATTGGATAATATTTCCTTTTACGTGAATGATCTTGAAGAATTGGATACTTGGAGATCTTGATCTTGGATGCTTGCCTTCAAATATTGAATCCAAATGTTCAGTTGCTCCTGATTGCTTGAAAATATTGATAACTTGATTTACAAATACTTGAGTATGGTTATGATATGAAAAATTAGGAGAGATAAGGTCATTTTATACTTACTCCATAATTTTGGGACTCAAAAATGATCTAGGCCAACCACAAAATCAAAACTCCCACTAATACCTTGATATCAGGCACTGGGCCAAATTAGCACCCCAATTGCCTGGGATAGAATTCCATTGGCATTTTCTAACCTGGGAAATTACTGAGAATTTGGAGGGGATGTCGGGATAGATAAAAAAATAAGTGGGTGGAGAAAGGAGATGTTTTTAGGATCAAGCATAACAGACATTTAGACCTCAAAATCAACAAAATGGGGTCTAATAGGTACTAGTAAATATCCAATTATGGGTGCTAAATTTTTAGGATGATACATTTAGCCCCCACTTTAGCAAGAGTATGAGACAATCTCATGCTCATAATAAAGTAGATCAATTCATAAGAACAATCTTATCAAAGTTGAGGAGACAAAGAAACATCAATCCCCCTAGTGAATTAATTCTTCATCAAATCTGAAACAAAGATAAAAGAGGCATTTCTGAGAGAGAGAGAGAGAGAGAGAGAGAGAGAGAGAGAGAGAGAGAGAGAGAGAGAGAGAGANGGAGAGAGAGAGAGAGAGAGAGAGAGAGAGAGAGAGAGAGAGAGAGAGAGAGAGAGAGAGATCCTTACTATGGATCATGCAAATAGAAATCTTTGTAAAAGATTGAATTGAAAGTATAGCAAGATTTTTTATGCTAGTCAACCCATCAAACACAATTAGTCCTTAAGGAAAGCATTGTCTCTATTAAGGGATCTAACAAGGGTGATCAGGCCTAAGGAAAGCATTGTCTCCATAGGGATCAAAGAAAGGAAGACCAGTACTTAAGTAAAGCATTGTCTCTATTAAGGGATCTAAGGAAAGGGAGGATGAGTCCTTATGTAAATCATAGCCTATATTAATGGATCTAATGAAAGGATGAACACAAGGAAATCATTGTCTCCTTGGCCATCCACAAGAGAGAGATTTCATTGAATCACTATGTATGTGTGTAAAAAATGTGAAAAAAGAGTGGAGTGTATTCCCCCATGTTAAATTGATTGCAAAATCTTTAATAGAAGAAATGGATTTAATGGAGCATACATGCACCCACAAGAAATGTTTCCACTATGTGATGCCCCCAAGAAAGGACAAATCATCAAGGAAAATGAATACATGACAAAAAAGAGCATGAAAGGTATTTACTAAATTTATGATCAGTGTGATCATATGATAATACATGAGATATTATATCAAAATAAAATGTCATCATTCCCCAAAGATATCAAAAATACAAGAAAAATAGAAGAATGTCACATAAGAGTCACAAAGAAGATTCTTTTTGGGCCAGCATCATGAGCACCAAAAAGAATAGGTAGTTATCACTTTGCATCATCCCCAATCAGATAACACAAAGGCACATTTATGAATAGTGGCACATGCATGACACAACATGTAATAAGATATATAAAAAGTGAGATACAAATAGAGGAATCTCATGATAGATCAATTTCTTTTTCACCTTATGCAAACAACGCAACAAGGGTCATCTAAATAAATCAATAAAATCTATGTCAAGCATCACATTGCAGATGAAGCACATTACAACAAGCAAATACAAATAATCCACTACACAAGAGGAGCTAGTCAAGCATATCACGCCCCCACCCTCATATCAATCAGTAAAGTTTAGGGAAGGTTGGAAACATGTAAGAAGAGAAACATCAAGCATAATAGATGGAACAATAGCTAGTTCCAAACTAGGACCATGCTGTAAAGATGAGTCACTTTTCTCGTCACTAGGACTAAGAGATATTTTTGTGAAAAAATTGTTGGCATTTTTTGAAGATGATCTAAGTGTTGATCATGGTAATGTATTGTGGTGTTTTAATTGCTTTAAACATGATGTATTGAAGGCAAGAGATCAGTTTTACCAATGGTGTTGAAGATCTAATCGAAGAAATGACTAAGTTTTCAGTCAACCAGGAAAATGACAGTATGCGAGGAACAGTAAACCATATCTAGAGTTGGAGATACAGTTAAGGTGTGCAATCATAAATTTATTATCTACATAGCCATAAATTCTATGTCTATGATTGCATCAGCTAGTTTGAAGATATGTGCAAGTTATTGAGGATTCAAGCAACATCGACAGGAAGAACAGGAGGCAGGCAGAGCAAGTTTGGTTAGATTTGTTCTTAAGTCTATTTAATGTTTGTAAATGAATGTTTGCAACCTGATTAATGTTGTGTTTAATTTATTGGGTTGACCAATGCATTTTGGCGTGATCAAATTTGAGTTTTATGTCGGTGGGTTAAATGTTTTAGGTCAAAAGACTGACTTTTATAAGGTTTTTATAAAAGAAGGATGAGATTGGTATTTAGGGTTAGTAAGGTGATGTTTAGATGGTGTGATAAGTGATTTTGATTGTATAAATTTGTTTTATGCATAAGGAAACACTGTGATTTGAATTGAAGTGGATCTTTGAGACAGAGTGTGTCATTTTTAGATCAATTATTCTTGCATATTTCTCAAGGTAAGCCCTAATAGGTTTGTAGCTTAAATCCTTTAACAAGGTCACTCCTAATAGGGTGAGAAGGATCTTTAACAAGATCTGAAGTATAAATCCTCTAACAAGTTAACTCTTAGAAGGAGTTTGAAATCCTTTAAAAAGGTACTTCTTAACAAGACTTATATTATCTCTTAATTGGGCTTAAGATACTCTTAACCGAGTATGCCCTTAACATGGTGTTTGTAATTTCTCCTAACAGGGAAGATTTCTTTGGTGCACTAGTGAAATTTGTGGATACCATTCCACACATGGTTTTCTCCCTCTAACAAGGGTTTCCACAGGAAAAATCTTGTGTGTTGAGTCTACATTGTGTGAATCCTTTAGTTGTTAAGTTTCTATGTAGTGTTTTCATTTGTATGCTGGTTATTTTGGAATCTATTAAATAAGAGTTTCATATTTTTGGTTGCATTGATTCACTCCCCCCCCCTCTCAATTCCTTTAAACACTAACAATTGGTATTAGAGCCTTATTACCTTAAAGAAGCCTAACATCTCAGGGAGGATCCTTAAGGAAAATATGGAGGGTTTGTTTAAGCACAAGAGGCAACTCAAAAAAGCTAGATTGCTCATTACAGAATTGAATAAACAAATGAAGTAGTCAAGAGCCAAAAGATTAGAACTCATGGAGAAACTAACTGAGAGTCAAGACTACATTGAGAAATTTTTTGAACAAAGTGGATTTGATAAATCTGAAGCAGCCTTGGAAGAACTCTCATAAGAGAATGAGAATTTTCATAAGGATAAGAAGAACATCAGAAGAGAACTGGAAGCTTTTTCAATCAAGTTGGGTGAAGGAAAGGAAGCAAGGAAGGTATCAGAGGAAGAAAATACAATTGTGGAAGAATCCCTAAAAGAAAAAGATGAAGCCCTAAAATCTAAATTAGATGAGCTTTTAAAGTCTAAACAAAAGGTCGATACATTGCATGGATATTTACATGAGCCAAATAAAAGTCTACAAGACACCATTGAAGGGAATCAAGAATCCCTAAGGAATAATGATAATCTGAGGAATGATAATGAGAAATTCAAATAATAATTAAAGAAGGCTGGTGATTTTCTAAATAAATTCAATGAGAGAAAAGAAAAACTTGATGAGAAGATAAGGAATCAAAGAAGGAACAAAGATACCACAAGCCTTGGATACACTGGTAAGAATACTTTTGAAGTTGGTGAATCTTATGGAACAAAGGAGATCAAGAATGAAGGAAAGTATCCACCAAAGGTAACACAAGTAAATTATAGTAAAAATGCCTACAAACCTATGTATTTAAATTGTCATAAGGTATGTCATACTATAAATGTATGTAGAGGAAAATCTCTAAACAAAGAAATTACTTTTGATGGATATTGTTACAACTGAAATAAGTATGGTCATACTACCTATGATTGTAGATATAGATCCAATAGTAGATCTAGTACCTTTGATGGTTACTGTTACAAATGAAACAAATATGGTCACAAAGCTTATGAGTGCAGGTCAAGAGTTATAATCAAAGGTCACCTGTGAACTGGGAAAGCTCTTACCAAAGGGAGAGGCAATTTGATGTCACATGCTCAGTTTGTGGTAACTATGGACACGTGGCTATGAATTTCATAATGAGGACTACAAGAGGTAATGTTGGACCTTGGAGAATAACTAGTATGGCATGCTTTCATTGTCACAAGATTGAACATCTAGCAAGGAATCGCAAGTTAAGGAACCAATCGGTAAACCAATCAAGAAATCAGAAAGGAAAGTAGACTGTAAATGTAGAAGAGGTCATGAAAGATATGAACAAAACCTAGAAGAATAAGGAAGACAATAAGACATCAGTAATACATCAGAGGAATCCACATTTCCATCAGGTGTAGATAATTCTTCGTCAAAGTAATCCTTCATGGGGCTTAGGGGGAGAAAGTATTGTTGAATCCATATTTGGACCTCCTATAGGTGTGGGGTAAGATTTATTAGAATTTTAAGGTGTAATAAGGACTTTCAGAATGTATTGTGAAGTTTTGACAAATTATATGGTGTTTTGATGATCGTCAGTATTGAATTCAGGGTCAATCGACGATAAAGTAAGTTTTATGAGTAAGTGCACTTAATGTGTGCATGCGGAGGTAGATAAAAAGGTCATTGTTGGATTTCATTCTTACCTTGTGCATTGTGAAAGTTTTTCTAGATCTAAAGAAGCACTGGGTGAGCTATTTGTTGTGATTCAAGAGAAAAAAAAAAAGTAGATTGTTCGTATTGATCTAAGAGAACAAATCAATCGGGTGTTGTTGATTTTTTAGGATGACCCCTAGTTTCAAATAGTTTGAGGTATTTATCTTTTATCTACTTGTGCAATTAAGTATTTAAGATGGCCACTCCTAAATTGGTTGATATAAATAAGAGACCATGACCGAAGTTCAAGAAATATCCATTCAAATCTATAGAAAATAATCCAATGGGTGCCCTAACTAGCACGCCCTATGGTGTTCTACATGTAGAAGATGTTAGAGTATATATCCATTGTAAATTGGAAGACCTGGGATCAAGATAAATACATGAGTTGTGTGAGACATTTTTTCATGACAACATGGTGTTGAAAGATGATCACAAACGTATAGAAAAAAGAGCTTTTCATCATGCAGACAATTATCTCGATGAATTTGAAGATTATCAGGTTAGATACATCCTTAGAAAAATTCATGATCAATTCATGTGGTTGGATGGACCACATAAGATTACTAAGGAGGTAATTCATGCAGTAACTTTTTTGTGTGCAACCGGCGGCGTGTCTGTTCTTTGAACCATTCTAAAGGAAGAATTGATCAGACTGGAAAAATCAAAGTTGGATGGTCGTGTGATAACTGTGAATGAAATTACGGATGAAGAGGTAAAGTATTATTCTATTTTTATTGGATATAAAGTATATCATTCTAGAAGAATGAATAACATACCTGGTGGTGTTGTTCATACAACACATATGATGATTAAGGAAAATGAGGATTTTTATTTAGCAGAAACTTTGAGAGAATAGTTAATGGTGAATCTGGATAAGATTAAGAAGGATAAGATGTAGAAGTTTAAGTGTGGATAGGTAATCATGTGTTTGTTTTTCTACTTTCAAAATGTGTTCCCTACTATCGGTAACATCACATGGTTGGATAATTTTCTAGCTTGCATTCAGATAAACAATTGTATCGGGATATTAGGAAATGACTTTACAAGCAAGGTATGTGGATACCTTAAATATTTTCAGAAGAGAATGCATAAGGAAAGAATACCATCTACTATTATGTAAAATTACAAGGATAGAATATGCTTCATGGTAGACACAGAAACTTGTCAAATGGAAGTAGTTGAGCCAAGGAATTCATGGGTTATGCCTATGGGTTATGAAGTGGAAGGAGATATTTTGAATATCTATGAAGAGAATTTGTTGGCTCAACCAATAGATCCCAAGACTCCAAGGTTTGGTACTTATTAAGAGAGGTTACTTAAAGTACATTGTGACTTGATGAAACCAGTTATTGAGAGAAAAGTGATAATATATTTTGAACAATTCATGACCCATAAAGGTTTCACTAAGGAGAAAATAGAGAAAGCAAGGACAAAGCATGTTGCAGAGCAAGCAAGTACATCTGGTGTAGCTAAAGATGTAGACGAAGTTGAATTTGTGGGTATAACTCATAGTTCCCCAACCGGTCAATAGACTAGAAGTGCAACACAAGTAAAGAAAGAGAATCCTTCTCCTCATATCATAAAAAAGAAGAAATATGTAGAGAGTGCTAAGCCTAAGGCTACAATAGTTAAGGAGACACAAAGCACAACAAATATGAAAGGAAAGAGAAAATAAAAAGCACAAAGAGATACGAAAGCTTTTGTTGAAGATAGTGAGAGCACAAAATCAAAGAAAGATTAGAAGGAACTAAAAGCCAAAGGGAAGAGATCTAAAGTGGTAGGGTCTCCCACTACTAAATCTTTCGAATATGAATATGTTAAAATTGATTTTGAAAATTTTAACTCTATTGAAAATATAGTGCTTAGAGAAAGAAGTGGGGTATATTAGTTGGTGTTAGAACATTCTATGATAAGGTTAACCAACAAGACCAAAGGTTGATTGAATATGTAGTAGTTTTAGCATGCACAAGTTGAGAAAAGAGGCTATTGAATTTCAAGATCAAATTTCTTCAACATTATATGATAAAATTGATGCAAGATGGAAGGGTGCACTTTCAAGGGACAGAGAGTTGGTGAAGTATATTTTGTTGAGCCTAATGTATGATTATTAAGAGGAAGAGATAGATAAAAAGGTTAAAGAGGCAAGGCCTCTACTCAAAACAAGAAAAATGGCTACACAACTTATGATTAGGGAGACTCAATCAGTGAAGGAAGAAATAGAAGAAATTATGAGAAACATTTAGGCCTAGAAAAAGATAAGGGTGAAGGAAATTCTATGGATAGTCATGATGAGTTAGTGAAAGAAAAATAAGATGATCTAGTGGTTACTCAAAATGATGAAGGATTTAATATTGATGGTGTGAAGGCCACACTTTATGAACTCATAGATTTATTTGGACAATACAGGAGGCATCCTTGTTATGGAAGTACAAGATGAGAAAATAGATACTTAAGAATAGCAAAAAAACATGAGGTATCAGGATGTACTTGAGACACAAAAGGTAGAAGAACCATTGAGCATAGGTACCGGTCAAGCCATGACCAATGACACTCAAGGAATAGGTTCTACTAATGAACAAAAATAGAAAGAGAAGGAAAAGGAAGTAACAGATGGTGCTACTCAATACAAACAGGTAAATGAGGAGGAAAATACTAAAAAGAACAAAATGAAGATAAGGTAACACCTCATACCCAATCCAAAATTACCATAGATGTTGATATAAAGATCAAAGGATAGATTGAATTAAGCACCATGAGCCCTAAAGAAGTGATAGACTTTTTTGTGGTGTTCAAGTCTAAAGAAAAATAGAAAAGGATGCAACAAGAATCCCAAGTAATACTCACTACCATAGATTTGTGTTCAGAATTATTAAGTAATATTAAGTATGATGAGAAAGCTACACCTATAGAGTAGTTAGCTCATTTGGTCATTGTAACTGGAGATGAGATGAAAATTTTAGAAGATGTAGTGATTTTGAGAGAAAAAAAGGTATATGAGAAGAAGAGATCATGAAATTGGCACAATAAATTATTATTGACAACAAAACTCTGACATTGGTTATTAACCAGTTGAAGGGTGCATTGACTGAAGGTGGTAATATTCTAAAGTCTATCTCTGATTTTTCTCAATTTTTGAAAAAATAAGAGAGGAGTGATGATACAATAAATTGTCTCTGTTTTATGTTAATCTTTATACTCTATTTAAAACATTATCAAGACATTTGTGAACCTTTTAGTATTTAAACTTGTGATCATGCTATGAGTACAGTTAGAACCACCAATCCTATGGGTAGCTAGTAGTGTCATGTTTTTCTAAACATTATATATCTATCACAGTATTTCATATAACTATTTAAATATGTGTTCTAATATTTGGATTGAGTTGACTAGTTGACTTGATTATATATCCACATATGCTACTAACCTGCTAGGACAAAGGAGTGGCTTGAGAGTGGGTTGACAGTATTGAAGAGGAGGCATTGAAGTATTAGCTACGATGGGGAGAATTTTTATGGCCGCGAGACATGCCTTCTACAATGGAGGAGCCATCATCTCAGGGAATATAGGGAATAACTCTGCTATATTTTCTCTCAGCGGTCAATATCTTGTTGAAATGGTTATCCAAACTTTATTACACTTTGTCATGAGCTGTTACAATCTCCTTCCTCTATGGCATGATTTAATCAGACCTTATCTATATGCTTTGAATAAACATCAATCCTCTATATAATGGGATTTTATTTTTAGTTTGTAGTTAGTTGGAAAATATATTTTTGTTGCATTTGAACAGCAAAGTTACTCTTTCCAGTTTCGTGCATTATTTTGATCTAATCAGTTTCTAAAAATATAATGGAGTGATTTTGGTTTACATTCTATGTTAGTATTTAGCAGAAGCCAATGAAGGGAGCCCACTTGTGAGGTGGATTATATTAGAGTAGGTTAGATTTACTTTAAGTATTTACAGCATTTTAAGTAGAAGTTTACCATTTCATTCATGCAGCATTAAGCTCATGTATGTCCTTTCATCACTTGCAAGGATAATTATAGTGAATGTTATGGGTTGTAGAATAGGTTTAAGTTAATTTTGTAGTTTTCAGCATTAAATTCATTAAGTAGTCATGTGTGTTTACTTTCCTATAGCAATAGCGTAGGTCTCTTTCATGTATTTTTCCTTCTTGTAGCATAAGTGATATGACTCATTGAGAGACTTAGTGCACATATCATGTTGTCCCGTTTCAAGTATATGTCCCTGGGTTGACAATTTAAATGCACTTCATGATAGGAAAAGTAATTCTTAGTTTGAATACACTATTCCTAGGAGAAGCCTTGGCATGATTATTATTACCTATTGTGGGGTTGTTCATTTTTTGCATCATTGTTGGGGATGAGGTCAAGATGAGAACCTTATTGAGTCATTTTCCATTTTTAGATAGTTCTCTGCCTTCTAGATAGTAGTATGTAGTCCTAAACTTGCTACACAAGTTTATGTAATTATTTGCATGCATTAAAGACGAAGAAGATGAGATGAATAGGGAACATTTCTGTCAAGAGAATCTGTTAATCTGAACAAAGAAGTTGAAGAATTTGAATTACTTTTTGTTTATTCCAGTCTTGAATTTCCTGCAGCATCTTCCTCTGAAGTAGAGCATTTTGATCCAGTTGGCCTTTAACCTTTTTCTAAAATTTTGGCCACTTTTCTTGATAATTCTACTCCAAGTGTACCTATCATTCATAACCATGTGGTTAATGTTCCTTTCCAGTAGCAACTCCATTTCCAAATACCTCCAGTAATGGCACAACCTACCTTTGCATTTCCTCTACCTAGCCTTATCAACAATGCTAACCTCACAAACATACCCACTGCTGCACTTCCAAAGTTCTATGGCCTGATAACTGAAGACCCTGACAACTTTTGTTTGAGTTTGGCATTCTTTGTCGAAGCTTTAACTACAACACTGATGGCCATAAGATCAAGTTTTTTCCAACAACATTGAAGGAGTCTTCCCTACGATGGTTTATGGACTTAGGAGCTAATGCAGCAACCAGCTGAGATGAGATGCAGACTCTATTTCTGTATAAATACAAAGATTATTGCAAGAGGGTGACCCGAGAGGAGATGATATTTTTTGAATGTCATAGAAGGATGATGAAACTCTGGAAGACTATGTTTCATGCTTCTTGTATAACCTACAGAAGAATTCACAACATGTCTTGGAGGAGGATTCTTAGAAACTCATTTTCTTGAGGGGAGTAAATGATAATTGTCTAGAAGCATTGGACCTCATGGTTGGAGGATATATCTCCCAATCTACCTGGGATGACCTCAAGAAAATCTACCTTGAATATTCAAGATCAACTATAAAGAAGGGCAGAGGATTTTAGTCTACACTTGCTAAGGGGAATATCTCAGGCATTTCTAAGCTTGAGATCTCAAACCTCCTGTGAGATTTCAAGTAAGATATCATTAATGATGTTGCCACACACCTGGATACCATGACTGCCAAGAAGAATCATGTAGATGTCGAAGCACAGATAGATGAGTATTTTCCTCACTACCACAAACAAAAGAAATATTGTGGATGCAAGCTGGTGGTGAACTTGGAGAACCAACATCTTCCTACTGAGTACATGAAGATAGAAGGAGACAACGAGCAAGTGTTCTTTTTTTCTCAATGTCAACCATGGGCTTCAAGACAAGGTATTCCTCTGGATCCTTTGAAATTTTCAAATCCTTATAATAATCAATGAAAAAACTAAAATTATCAAAATCCTTCTCAGTGCTCCTAACCTACTTGGAACAACCAGTGGCCTAACCAACAACAAAACTAGTGGCCCCAGCCTCAAAATTAATGGCATCCACCACAGGGTAATTGGAAACCATATAACCAATGGAGAGGGCCTCAAGAATGGCCTAATCAAAATCCTTGTTATCCACCCTTACCACCTCCAGTGTCTCAACCTGCAATAATGCCACCTCCTGCAGCCACAAGTCCTACTCCAAAGAAAACACAATTACCTTCTCATCTAAAGCCTAATCCTAACAACAAGAAATAGCAGAAACCAATGTATTCCATTGATACTCAAGAGTACCCTACCTATGCACTAGAGATATCTAATATCCACTTAAGATCTGGTACTACTCTTCCTGCACCTAAACCTCCTATTATAATGGAAGTTCGAGACATTCCTATGGCATGAGCACCACTTCTAGAATTTGTCTTGCCAAATAATATCCAACCAACTAACATACCAAGTAAAATTTATGTTCACACCTCAGTTAATCCTCCCTTTCCACAAAGGATTAGCATGGAAAAACCTATATCCCATGAAGAAACACCATTTAGTATCCTCGACCAGTTGAAAAACATGCATATCCAGATTCCACTGTTTCAGGCTATCAAAGATGCTCCTCTTTATGGAAAATCCATTAAGGAAGCATGCCTAGATGTAAGAAAAAGGATCCCTAAATAGTCTATGTTATAGGTCAAATTGCAAATATTATGTTGAGGAAGATAGTCATACCAAAGTATTCTGACCCTAGAAGCCTAGTTGTTGATCTTTTAATTAATGGCCAGTCTGTGAAAAATGCTCTAGTTGATTTGGGAGCAGAGATATAAATATTATGACTAAGGATACCATGCATAGGTTGAGTATAGAGGGATTTATAATGACTCCAATAGTCTTACAACTTGTAGACAGTTCTACTGTCACCCCAGATGGCATCATAGAAGATATAGCTGTCACATTGGATTCATGGGATTATCCTGCTGACTTCCTGATATTATCACCTAAGATAAATTTTGTTGGTTATCTAGTTATTCTTGGAATACCTTGGTTAGCCACCATTGATGCCCATATTAGCTGCAGATTAGGTAACATGACAAATTCAAATGGCCAAGAAATCAAGAAGCTAGCATTATATCCTCCTGCCCAACCCCAACCAGATTTGAGTACTCCTATTTGGCCAGATTTGGGAGATGAGGAAGAAGAGCTAAATTATAATGTTCAACTAATGATATTACATAGGCAATCCTTCATAAAATTTAAAGAATAAGATGATGTGACTCAAAGTATCCTTACCAATGAGTGTGTCATAGAAAAAGATATTTCTGAAATCTTTGTTCTATAGTTGTGTACCTATGAGGACTCTATTTTTCTAGTAGGTCCTAATATTATACATAAATTACTACCCTATGAGATAGCTACAAGAACAATCTCTGAAGTGTCAATGCTAGAGCTGACAACTAATATGGAACTTTCTCCTGGTCACAATCTTCATGTTAACAGTAAGCTACCACCACAACAATTGGCATTGTTAACTCAACTCCTTTGTAAGCATAAAAAAGAATTTACTTGGGATTATGGAGAAATGATAGGCTTGAACCCAAAGCTCTGCACACATAGAATCTACATCAATGAAGGTATTCTACCACTTTTCCAACCTCAAAGAAAAATTAACCCAGCCTTAAGAGAAATAGTAAAAACTGAGTTGCAAAAGTTGTTGGATATTGGTTTTATTTATCCAATCTCTGATAGTAAATGGGTATCACCTTTGGTCATAGTGTCTAAAAAGGGGGGTAAATATAGAATATGTGTAGATTATAGGGAATTGAACAATGCCACAAAGAAAGACCATTTTCCCTTGCCATTTATTGACCAAGTTCTAGACACCTTGGCTAGTAAGAAGTACTTCTCTTTTCTTGATGGATACAACAGTTATAACCAGATTAGAATTGCTACAGAGGATTAGGAGAAGAAAATATTTACATGCCCTTGGAGAAAATATGCATATTCTATGTTACCTTTTGGTTTACGTAATGCACTAGCTACTTTCCAAAGAGTTGTAATCAACATTTTTGCTGACATATCACATGATTGCATGGAAATATGCATGGACTAATTCACTACATTTGGTGTTACTTTTGAGGAAGCTTTGAAGAACTTGGAAAAAGTGTTGATCGGATGTCAAGAACATAACCTATCTCTCAACAGTGAGAAATGTTTCATGATGATGCGAGAAGGAGTGGTGTTGGCACATTTCATCTCAGAAGTTGGCATCCAAGTTGACCCTGCAAAAATGATGTAATTATCACATTGCCTACACCTACTTAGAAAAAAGATGTTAGATCCTTTTTAGGACATGCTATCTATTATAGGTGCTTCATTAAAAATTTCTGTTAGATAGCTAGTCCTCTATATACCTTTCTTACAAAAGGGTCCGAGTTTGCATGGACATCAGGTTGTGATGAATCATTCCTGCAGCTCAAGTCACTCCTGACAATTGCACCAGTACTTAGGGGGGCTGATTGGTCTTTACCATTCCACATACATACAGATGTTTTTGACTATGCAATAGGTGTTGTCTTAGGACAAAAATCTAATAACCTTGAAAATGTAATTTACTATATCAGTAAGAGTTTACATGGCCCAAAGTTAAATTACACAGTTACTAAAAAAAAATTGTTGGCAATAGTTTATGCTTTGAATAAATTCTGCCATTATGTAATAGGTTATCCCATCTTTGTTCATACTAACCATGCAGTAATCAAGTATCTTATGAACAAACCTCTCATCTCAGGCAGGCTAGCAAGATGGCTTCTTCTTTTGCATGAATTTGACATAAACATCATTGACAAACCAGGGAAAGAAAATGTAGTAGTTGTTTATTTATCCAAATTCCAAACTGCTGACAAAGATGCTACTGTGATAGATGACACATTCCCTGATGAATATTTGTTTCATATTACTATCAAGATTCCATGGTATGCTGATATAGCTAATTACCTTGGAGCTGAAAAAATGCCTACACATTTCTCTCCTAAGGACAAAATAATGCTTGTTGAGAAAAGCTTTCAATTCTCTTGGATTGACGATACACTATTCTACACTAGTCCAGAACAAGTCATGAGAAGGTGTGTACATGAAGATGAAACATATGATATCCTCCATGCTTATCATGATGAGCCATGTGGAGGAAACATTGCAGCTAAGATGATAGCACTGAAGATCCTAACAACAGGTTATTACTGGCCCACACTTCACAAGGATGCATCCAATTATACAAGAAATGTGATAAATGTTAGAGGATGGGTCATCCAACAAAATTATATGAAATGCCTTTACACCATTTGATAAGTGGGGCATGGATTTCATTGGTCCAATAGACCCTCCATCTAATGGGAAATCCTACATTTTGGTATGCACCGATTACCTGACCAAATGGATGGAAGTAAAGGCCATGAAGCATGCATGGGATCATAAGGTAGAAGATTTTCTATATGAGGAAGTCTTCACATGTTATGGTGTGCCAAGAGAGCTTGTAACTGATTAGGGAGCACAATTCACATCTAATCTAATCATAGAACTCATGAGGGAATAAAATATCAAACACCAAAAGTCTAGCCCCTACCACCCTCAATCCAATGGTCATGCAGAAGTTACTAATAGAGAGATTGAAGTCATTCTAACAAAAATAGTTCATCTGCAACACCGTTACTAGAGCAACCGACTCTCAGAAGTAATTTGGGCATACAAAACAACATGGAAGACAACTGCAGGCTTCACTCCATTTGAATTACTGAATGGGAAAGAAGCAATGTTACCAATTGAGTTTGAGCACAAAACATTGCACACCATGTTGGAGTTAAATATTGACCTTCCTGTAGCACAGAGAGACAGACTACTACATCTCAACTCCTTGGAAAAAATGCAAAAATCTGCATTGGAGTGCACTGAGATAGTACAAAAATAGAGGAAGAAGTGGCATGACTCCCATATTAAGAACAAATAGTTTCAAGTCGGTGATTGGGAATTACTGTATGATTCTAGATTTCAAGAAATACCAGGCAAGCTACAGACAAGATGGTTGGAACCATATGAAATAGACCACGTCTTCACCAATGAAGTAGTCTAGTTGACAACTATTGACCCAGTACACTTCAATTTTTTGGTCAACGGGCATTGGCTTTGTCTATATCATTAGTCCCAGACCAAAGAAGACTTACTACAGCAATTAAGACATACAACTCCAAACAAGCAACAGGTACAACTTCTTGTAGTAGAGGGTGAAAACATTCTTCCTACAACTTCAACATAGCATTCATTCATGCATGTTCATAATAAAAACATCATTTCCAAATGAAGTTCCATTTCTCCATTCATATTCTATATCCTACTTTCCAACCCATTCCACTTCTCTACCTTCCACCTACCCATCCTCCACGTCATCACCTCTTTTCATATATCTATGTTTCAAATAAGAGCCACATCAGCTGATGCATGAAGCTGCCAAAATTGTTCTACTCTCGCCACCTTTTTCTTATGTGCGATAATCGAATGACAGGTACTATAACACCCCAAAATTGGCATCTTGCAACCCTAACCAATTTTGTTGCATTTGTCATTATTTTGGATCATCAAAGTCCTATTGTACTAGGCAATTCTGAGTTTGACTGACTCTACTCGACCTAAGTGTCAAATGCAGAAAATCCTAAATTTGCATTAATCATACATTATATTTAATTCCTAAATATCTATTGGCTAAACAAACCTTATGATTGAATTAATTTAATTATAAAGTCCTAGTTGTGCGTGTGTATTTGGGAACCTGTTAAGAAAGACACAAACACTTAATAGGTCATTGCATTAGTTCAAAACAATTAGACAAGCATGTAAAACCACCTAATATCGACCTATTGCCTGCTAACTAGGAAGAGTGTGATTAGTAACATGTAAGCCCTCAGAATATGCTACAATCAGTGACGAATACAACCTAGAATGAAGGATTTTTAGTTAAAAGCAAGCTAAAAAGATGATAAACAAGCATTCTAGCTCTAAGCATGTGAATAATAAGAATGAAAAAACATGGAATAAGAAGTGAAATGTTAGTCTAGGATTAATCAAAAAACATAACAATGCATTTTTAATCTAAGGTGAAGGCTTATTTACTCTCAAAAATGGCTTCTATTTATAAAAGAATGAGAGAGAGAGGGGGGGGACAAGGTGAATTAATGAGTGAAGGGGCTCATTAATGGAGGTGTAAGAGCCATTAATGCCCAAGGCATTAATAAGGCATGGGAGAGACATAGGCTTAAGGTGTCTTCATTAATAAGGCATTAATGAAATCCATAAAGAAGCAAGGTAGAGTGTAAGAGAGTGGCTTGAGAAAGTGGACCTTAAGGAAGTCAAACTTGAGAAAGTAGACTTTCTCAAGTGGGTTGAGTTGCTAAGCATTCCTTAATGGAATGTGACAACATTAGGAGGTGGGTTAGGACTAGAATTAGGATTAGGATTAAATTAGCAAGGGTGAATGGGTTGAGAAGGGTTAGAACCCAGGGTAGAAGTGGTTGAGATAGGTTAGGTTGGGGTTTAGGGGAATATTAATAAATGAAATAAACTTATTTAAT
>MU225287.1:579870-596251 GCA_018584345.1 Thuja plicata | reverse complement strand
TTAATAAATGAAATAAACTTATTTAATTCATTTAGAAATATAGGAATTAATTATTTAAACAATGAAATCGCTTTTTAATAATTAGGGGACTATAGCCATTTTAATTAAATTAAATAGGCTAGGGGAATGGGTTATTTTGCAAGTAGGTAATTGATTTTGGGATTTATTTAATTCCTTTATAATTAAATACTATAGCCATATTTGATTTTGGTTTGATTTAATTGGTTTGAATTGATTTAAGTTGTATGGCTATAATAGTTAATATAATTCAGTGATAAAAATCACCTAGGACATTAAATTGATTTGAAGAATTATGCCAAGCAGTAACAGGGTTATTTGGACATAATTGAGGGTATGATCACACTTAGGGAAAATAGGGTCCATAGTTGGAACAGACCAAATTTACGTGGTTACATTTGCCCCTCTTTGAATTGATGTGCGAGCAGCGCATTGATTCAAAGAAAGTTTTTCGATTTTGACTTCAGAAAGATTGAGAATCCCATTCTTGGTTGTCAAACGAAATGTTGATGAAATGAGTCTCGCACTTGATCAAAAAAAACTGATAGAATTGATCTTGAACTTGGTTGTCGTCCAAAGATCAATAAAAGATTTTTAAAATACCAATTCTAAACTTGGTTGTCGTCTAAAAACTGATAATATTGATTTTAAACTTGGTTGTCGTTTGAAAATTAGTATGAAGCTGCCAGGAGCTTTAATAAAAATCTTATAAAATAAGGAAATATAAGATATCTAGCTCATGAGAACCAAAGCTTTCTATTCAACAGTTTTGACTTAGTCAAGGAAACTGTTATGCCCCTAGTTTGTTTGATAACGAAGTCATTTTGATGTTGTTTCGAGAAAAAATTTAATTGATGATAGTGTGATCATGCCCCCTCGGGAACAAAATCAAAGGAAAAAAAAGAAATCCCTTAGTTGAAAAGAATATAACACTTGCAGGAAGCGGTAGGGCAAGAAAGAGTGGAATAGAAGAAGGTGTCTTTAAAAATAAACACATGATTACCAAGTTAATTACGTGAAAATATGAGTGATAAGGCTGGTAAAATGACGTTTAGACCAAGATGTATGATGAAATGTGCAAATTGACCAAAGTGGGGAACAAATGAAGCAAAGTCACAATTTTCAAAACTATAGCAAAAATGAAGTTGTGCTAATGAAAACATCGTAGATACCTTCGATTTGGTTCCTGATTGAATAAAAAGAGAACATGAATGAATTTGTAGTTGTCTGGGAGGAGTTTCAGAAACCCTAAATGTCTCAAAAGACCCATATAAGCCTCCAAAATTACCATTTCACTATTCATTTTCACTTTCCTCCATAGAAATTCGGAGAGCTCTGCAGAGAAGATGGTAGTCCCCGTGAGGAAGCACCAATTTGAGATGAGCCATCGACATCAGCGACCAGTCGACTACCCACCATTGGTAAGTGCTTGATAAACTACCCTATGAATTTTGCATTTTTGAATTTCATATATTTTTATGAATTTTAGAGCTAGTTGAAGTTAGGATCACATCCGGGATTCCAGATCGCATCCTATCAATCCTGACTCACATCTGGTTTTTCCTGAATCGTATATGGTTTTTCCAGATTTATACGTCGCATCTGGGTTTTCCCGAATCACATCCTGTTCCTTAGTTTTTGCCTTATTTTATTAGTAACTTCTTCAGGGTATCGTATCCTATTTTCTTGGGATCGCACCCCGCGTTTAGGATCGCATCCCATTTTTTAGGGATCCCATCCTGTATACGCAATTGCATCCTGTATTTCCAGGATTGAATCTGGCAGAAGACTTAGATTTTTTAATGTTTTGATCTGTTTGCGTCCTACGAACTTGGAATGACTTATTTTTTGTAGGAGGCTACCCCTTGTCGTAAATAGTTTCTGATGTTTTACTATGGTGTCCAAAATCAGGCCCAGTTTGAGGTAGTCACTTTTCACGGCACTTATCCAGCACATGTACTTACATTGTCTGGCTGATTGTTAGATGATGAGCAGACCATCGTGATCCAATGTGGATTGCATTCCTTGATGGGTTTACCCAAGATCGGGGTAAACCATGGGTTGTTGACTGCTCTGGCTGAGAGATGGAATTATGAGCACAACACCTTCCACCTTCCCACTGGAGAGATTACTGTGACGCTGGAGGATGTCTAGAGGATACTCTGCATATCGATGGTTGGACATGAGGTCTTTTTTGAGTCCAGAGCTAGCGTGGCGATTGGTATTGCATGCAGATTCTTTCAGGATGATACCATAGACAAGAGATACTTGTCATGGGATTATATGGTCGATCACTATGATCGATTAGCTGTGTACTTAGCAGGCTTGGTAGGTGGCATCCTCATGTTGGATAGAGGTCAGCATGGATTCCTGGTTGGCTGGGTGAGCATGGTTGAGCAGATGATCACCCACCGTCAATGTTTTTCTTGGGGGAGATACATATTAGCACATATGTATAGAGAGCTCCATGAGATTGTCTACCATCACACCCGTAGTATGACCGTGGGTATACTTATTTTGTAGATTTGGGCCTGGGAGCACATCCCTATCACATGGCTGATAGTAGATAGGTAGAGGGCGCCTAAGCAGCCTTATGTATATATGTACATAGGCCTTTTATAGCAGCCCCGTCTAGGCAAGGTCAAGTATTGGTGCCACCTATTTGATGACATGACAAAGGTCATCTAGTGACCTTATTTAGACTGTGAGGTGTGGACTTCTGATGCTTGGCAGGTACCATTTTTGTGTCAGAGCAGATATTTGATTGGGTGGACTAGATACATTATAGAGTGCTTTCTGATCACCAAAGTTCTGAGGCAGTATGGGCGGCGATAGGGCTGTACAGAGGATGTTGCAGTATATGCTCGTACTAGGGATGAGACACCTCTATGGGGTGCGTAGTTGAATTATGAGACTGCCCACTAGGAGATCAGGGACATGGTAGCAGTAGACTGGGACCTTTGCCCAGATGTTAAGGATGTAGGGGTTTCAGATGGATATGCTACGAAAATGCTCCAATATCCCTTTCCTTGATTCATGGTACTAGAGGAGATTATTCCTCGCATAGAGGAGCCACTTGATTACGATCCTAATGATCGACCCATTAGGGGTAAAGGAGGCAGAGACAAGGCTCTTGGGAGACATGGGGGCCTTGATGGTGGTGGAGATGGCAGGCATCCTCCTCTGGATGATGGGAATGATGGAGATGACAGGGGTGGCGGAGGAGAGGCCATAGATATAGGTGTTGTCAATGGTAGTGGGCAGGGCAGATGGTAGAGGTTCAGATTTGTGGCCCCGTAGAGAGATCCTGGTCCACTTCTGACTAGGGACCAGTAGAGGCAGCGACAGCAGGGGCCACTAAAGAAGCCATAGGATCAGGATGTAGGCAGGGATGGAGATCCTTTATCGATATGTGAGTAGGAGAGGGAGAAACTCTGAGCTCAGATTATAGTCTTGGAGGCTAGAGCCACAGTAGTAGAGTCGAGGCTGGCTATATCAGATGCCTTGCTTTTAGATTGGGACAGGAAGATGGAGAGACTGAGTGTAGAGAGGGACACACAGGCCCACATAGTAGTCCACCAGGGATAGAGGGCTGCATATTAATATGCCCTATATCATGTAGTAGTGCCAGAGGGACAGAGAGATCCTACATTTTCTCAAGTAGCCCAGCAGTCAGAGGGGGCCATGCCGCCTCCATTAGCGCCTTTTGCACCACCTCCTCCTCCTCCTCCTGACCAGGGAGAGGGGGCGGGATAGAGTTGATATTGTTGTATCATTTTGTTCATTTTGAGATCATACATGTATATCTGGATCCTACTGAGATCCCCTCTTGTGTACATTACATTTATACATATATCTGATTCATTTTTGGCGTACTGATACTCTTTATGCTCACTGATACACTTTATGTTCACTGGTACATTTTATGCTTTTTGATACTCTTTATGCTTGGAGTTGTACCATTTTTATGATGATATTCATCTTATGTAGTTTCTGGATTCTGACATGTTTCATGAGTTCCTTTTGCTTCCATAGATGAGGTAAATGTATGTGTTTGCACATGTGATGATATCTTGGTCTTATGATGAGTTAATTTTGCAGATGATAACATCATTTTATGATTTGGATGTGATGAGTCACTACTAATATAAATATGTTATAAATGATACCTATGTGAAAATGCAAATGTATGTTTCCTTTTTTATTTTTCAATATGCCAAATAGATGTATGGATGCACTTTAGGATGAAAAGGTAAAAATGCAATACATGGATGCTTTATTTTTTGTATTTTCCAGTATCTTGTTTTCAATGAATGAAAAATGTATGCTATGGATGTGCAATGATATTTGATATTAGTAATATAGATGATGTTATTAACTTGATGTTTTAGAAGAATATAGAAACCATTTTTTTGAGCTTAATATTCCTTATGTTGTTTTTTAACAAATGCATCATGCAATCTCTAAATGCAGCTATATGCAGACTCTTAGGACCTGTCACTGATTTAGAAAATATTGCAACATTTTTATCATCATTGGTTGGTTTTGGAATGAATACCATCTCATAGTACAACCATCACTAATACCCACTGATATTATGAAAGTATGAATACTATATTTTATTGAAATGTCAGAAATAGACTTAGGCATCAAGGCATAGAAGCCAGGATAAAAATAGTCACCTTCCTTTTAATATACCAGATTTTGATTAAGGCAAGATATTGGACCCATAATGAGCTTGAAAATTCATGTCCTTGGGTAAATTATGATTCATATACCTTAGTGAGAATCTGGATCAGAAAATAGACAAGAAAATTGTGTCAAACCTCACCGTAGTTTACACATAACAAAGATCGAGATATATGTTGCCATCCACCCATAGTGGCATCTCTTACCATAAACATCCAAGTTAGGTGAAATTTATAGGATCATTTGGAACAATCACTATACGTAGGAAATCAAGAAAACATTATGCCCCCAATCCTTGCAACTCTTTGTCTTTGCGCAAACGTCATTGAGTAACTAAGAAGACATAACAAATCATCAATTGAGAATCAATCAGATAAAATTCATAATTACTTAGATGCCCCTACTTGAAAACATCATCAGGACATAAAAGAATCATAATCAAACCAATAGAAAAATATGTGTTTAAGTAGTACTTGTTTATTCTTATTTCAAACATAGTAGAGATTCATCAATCAGAAAATTGAGCAATATGGTGTTCCATGTTTGTGCATTGATAGGATAATCCATTCCCATTTGCGATCCAATACGGCTTTGTAGGACCTCCGTTAATGTAAATGTCATGTCTAATGTTGTGAAAAGACACCCTTGTTTTGGAAAGTGGCATTTTTTTTCATGTGTCAAGAAAGATTGTGTCCGTGAGGTAAACCAGCCTAGAGAAATATAGCAACCACAACTAACTATGCCAACAAAGATGCCCCCAGTGCAAAATGACTTATCCTTAAGACGTAAAGATAGACGAATCCTAAGCAAGGATAAGATAGTTATTTAGGAAGATGAAGTTAGTGTATAAGCATAGGCAAAATTATGAAGGCCTAGTATCAATAGTGCATTGATAGATGGAGCGTAGAACACAAGTGACACCTAATTGCTAGGTTTTCACCACTTGGGAAGATCTTTTTCTTTCTTTTTGCTACCAAGATGCCTATTTTACCAGGTGCTCATCGAGGCACTTTTCTCTTTTTCAATTTTTTTTCTATTATTGATTTTTTGAATGTTTTTGCAATATCAAGGTTCCTGTTTACCAGGTTTTTAGCAAGGATACCCATTTTGGAGGACCTTTTCCACTGTTATGGATTTCTTCAGGATCAATTTTCTGAATTTTTTTGGTATTTTGCAAGAACTATTTGTTGTACAGGCTCTGCTAGCTAAACATTAAGCGTAGAACCGCTTCAAATGTAGAGTGTTGATAGGATCTAGAAGAATGTCTCCTTTGGGTGTAGCTAATTGATCAGCTCCAGTCCTGAAAGTAGCAGTGATAACATAAGGTCCCAGCCAGTTAGGTTCAAACTTACCTTTCTGCTCTTTGTTAGGCTAGTTTTTAGAATTCTCCTTGAGGAAGAGATCTCCTACTTTGAATTTGTGTGGCTTGACCTTCTTGTTGTAACCTTTGGACATCCTTGCTTGGTACACTTTGAGGTGATTGAATGCTTGTTGTCTGCACTCATCTAGGAGGTCTAGAGAATTTACCCGATCAATGCGGTACTGCTCATCAGTAACTAGTCCTTATAAAGATATCCACAAAGATGGGATTTCAACCTCAATAGGTAGTACTGCCTTAGCACCATAGACTAGAGAAAATAGTGTTGCTCTAGTTGGTGTTCGGATGCTTGTTATGTAGGCCCATAGTGTCGAATTCAGTTGTAGATGCTAGTCTCTGCCAGACTTGCTTACAGTTCAGTGTAGGATCTTGAGAATATTTTTGTTTGATGCTTTAGCCTGTCCATTACCTTGAGGATAATAGATTGAGGAGCAATGTTGAGTGATATGGAACTGTTCACAAAGGTCATCGATGTCTTGATTTTTAAATTGGCCCCCATTGTCTGTCACAATTAAAGAGGGTATACCATATCTACAAATAATGTAGTTCAGAATGAACATAGCCACCTATTATCCAGTGGCTTTGATTAGTGGCACGGCTTCGACCCACTTCGTGAAATACTCAGTACCCATAATGATAAACTTGTGTCCATTTGAAGAGTTGGGATATATTTGTCCAACCAAGTCAAAGGACCATTGTTGAAATGGCCAATGTGTTATGAAAGGTATTAGTTCTCTGGCAGAAGCATGAATAAGGTTTCCATGTGTTTGGCATTTGAGACATGCTTTTGAAAATTGAATAGCATCGTTCTCCATGGTAGGCCAATAATAGCCTACTCCAAGCAATTTCTTGGCTAATGAAAAGATGTTTGAGTGTGATCCACATACACCTTCATGGACGTCTTTTAAGGCTAGATCATACTCTTTGAGTTTTAAACACTGAAGATGTATACCGTCAAGACTGCGTTGATATAGGTTGTTAGTTATGAGGATATAATGTGATGCTGTCCTAATCAGGGATCTTTTCTCATTTCTAGATAGATTGGCGGGAATGGTTTGGTCAGAAAGGTACGCAATGATATTGGCATATCGAGATGGATCTAGGGTATTCAAGGCACATATTCCCTAGTTTTCAGGATTATCAAAGGCAGGATAGGATATTTCTTCCACCAAGAAGTCATAGTGGAATTGATGCTCCTCTAGTTGTAACATGGATACCAAGGTAGCCATAGCATTTGCAGCTTTGTTTTATGATCTTGGTATCTGCTGGAAGGTGACAAAGACAAAGTACTTCTTCAGATCATCAACTAGTTGCTTGTAGGGCATCAAATTTTCATCTTTTGTTTGATACTCCCTATTGACTTGATTGATAATTAGTTTGGAATCACCATACACACGTAACTCTATGATCTTCCATTCCATGGCTAGCTTGAGGCCATTGACCAATGCTTCATATTCTGAGATATTGTTGGTGCATGGAAACATCAATTTTTAAGATTTGGGAATCTTGTATCCTTGTGGGGTTATGAAGAGAACTCTTGCTCCAAATCCTTGTTGAGTGAATGAACCATCAAAGTACATCTTCCATGGATGTTTAGTGAGATGCATGATTGTTTCATCAAGAAATTCAATTAGTAAAGGTTCATCATCCTGGAGCGGTGAATCAGCCAATTGATCTGCAAGTACCTGTCCTTTGATAGCTCTCCATTCGACATATTCAATGTCAAACTCACTTAGAATTAGGACCCATTTTTCCAAATGTCTTGTTAATGTTGTTTTGCTCAAAAGATATTTTAGAGGATCAATCTTAGCAATGAGCTTCACTATATGAGAGAGCATGTAGTGTCTCAATTTTTGTGATGCGAAGACGATTGCTAAGCATGCTTTTTCAATAATTCTATAATTGAGCTCATAAGTGACTAGAGTTCTACTAATGTAGTAGATAGCTCATTCTTTCTATGTTTCATCTTCTTGCACTAGCAATACTCCTAAGGATGTAGTTGTAGCTGAAATGTATAGGAGTAAGGGCTTTCCATGAATGGGCGCCATAAGAATAGGTGGAGAAGCCAGGTACCCCTTTAATTCCCTCAAGTTTGCTTCACAGTGTTCATCCCAATTGAATGTAACCATTTTATGGAGTAGCTTAGTAAAGGGTTGTGCCTTATCTGCAAGTTGGGACATGAATCTCCTAATATATTGGAGTCTCCCTTGTAGCATCCTCGTTTGACTAATATTACATGGAGTCAACTCTAGAATAGCTTTTACCTTTGCAGGATCTACCTCAATTCCCTTTGTTGATACTATGAATCCTAGGAGCTTTCCTGATTGGACTCCAAAGGCACATTTCTTTGGATTGAGTCTGAGTTGGAACTATTCCATTCGATCCAATATCTTTCATAAATCAGCAATGTGAGTACCTCTTTCTTTGGATTTAGCCAATGTGTCATCAACATAGTCCTCCATGTTCTTGTGCATCATGTCATGGAATATTATTTTCATGGCTCTTTGATATGTTGCACCGACATTCTTTAACCCAAATGGCATGACGTTCCATAAAAATGTGCCCCATGCGCATGTGAATGTGGTTTTCTCTTGATCTTCAAGGGCGATTTTAATTTGATTATAGCCCAAGAATCCATCCATTAATGAATACATCATGTAGCCTGCAGTAAGGTCTATGATCATTTCAATATTTGGTAGGGGGAAATCATCCTTCAGACATGCTTTGTTGAGGTCTCTGAAGTTCATACAGATCCTGATAGATTTATTGGATTTAGAAATGGGGACCACATTAGAGATCCATGTTGCATAGGAAATGACTCAAATAAATCTATCTTTCAACAATTTTTCTAATTCTTCTTTCACCAATAATGCAACATGAGGATGCATTTTTCTAAGTTTTTGTTTCACGGGCTTGATCCCAGGAGCTATAGATAAGTGGTGCATAATGAGATTAGGATCTAGCCCTGGCATATCAGTGTAAGACCATGTGAAGTTGATCTTCTTCTCTTTCAGGAACTCTGTGAACTATACCTTCTCTTCTCCTAATAAATATTGTGCTAGATGAACTGTTTGAGGATTTTCAATAGTGCCCAAGTTTACTGGCTATGTTGGTTCAATCAATACTGAAGATCTTTCCTGAAAGTGTTTAGGGAGGATATCAAGAGACTCATCCTTTGGAACCTCTGAGAGGTTTTCACCATTGGATATGTTTTTTTTCTTTACTATTTTGGGATCTGATACTGCCACAGAGTGGTTTTCACCATCAGTCTACTTTTTCTTTTTATTTTTCAGTTTGTGACTAAGAAACTTGACATCCTCCTGTGACATGTTCTCGCTCCTTGCATTGGTGGAAGAAGGGTAAGGTTCACAAGCATTAAGATAAAAAGCTAGGGAGTAGTCATTGGAAAAGTCAACGAAAGGAGTAGAATCTATTTCAGTCCAATCAATTAGGTCTAGAAGTACCAATGTTAGGGAGTCATATTTTGGGAAGGACAACATTGTGTTAGCATCAAGACTATTAACCGACATGACATGATCTGTTAAGTTAATTTATTTGATATTTAGATCAATAAGAGTGGGATCATTGTTAAAAGGGTCATTGTGAGTCATATATGGATCAAACTCTAGCAACTCATCAGTAGATATCTCATCATCATCCCTTTGTAAAAGGAGGCTTCTTGCTTGTAGCCTATGAAATTCTCGTAGACTTATGTATTCACCAGTGTCTCCATCAATAATCGGGGGAAGGAACTCTTCTTCTACTCTAGGAGGATTAGTATTATTGAAAGGAGTGTTAGGTCATTTACTAGGAGCTGAGGAAGCTGCAAACATGTGAATTGTATCTATTCCAATATCTTCAAAAGTAATAGATAGCTAATCCCATTCATAGTCATGAGAGTCTGTGAAATCATCATCAGATCTGTTTAAATATTTAGCAATGTTTATTTGATGGACTCGATTAGCTACTTGTAGATCAAAGTGAGGTAGATCAAGGACATGTAAAATTGTGACCAATTGCCCCCAGTTAGGATGTAAATTTTGTGGTCAGGGTTCCTCTTGAGTGATTGTTGCTATGGTGTATCCTACCTCTTGAATGGGAGGTTGTGCTAGTAAAGGAGTGTGAATATCCTGTGGTACCTCAAAGCTAGGTACGTAGTGCTCTCCTTGATATTCAGGATTCTCTGTACCAATATGTAGTAATCTCTCATAAGGCCATGGTTCCAATATTACCCCATATGTCTTATCACTACCTGTTTTAGAAGGTGGACTCGCTTGTGAAGTAGGTTTGTTGGATTGAGTATTAAAACCCAGTCCTGTTTTATCTCTTTTGAGGTGGAACTCCATGGGAATAGGTTCAATGATCCCTCATCTTGTGTCATTTAGAGGTCCCTTTCCTTTGTAACCCATTTGTTTGAGGAAATCATATCCCTTTCCATACTGCTCTGGGGATATCTTCACATGTTTGACCTCAAAGTCCACTGGTTCTCCTTTGTAAAGCCAGTTTAAGACTGCTTGTTCTTCTATGTTATCTAAAGAAGATGTGGATGCCTTTATCATGTCATTTTCCTTGTTTACTTCTGGCTCTTTGAATGCTAGAGGTGTGAATGTTGATGATGGTTTCCCATAGGATCTTGGTGACACCAGAAGATCTGTCAGTGAAGGAGTCAGATCTAGCTTGTACTCTCCCATACCTGTTTCTTCAAGTTTCAATGTTTTTCTCAAGCTCTTCATGACCATGTCCTTGGTAGTTTCAAGAGCAATGGCATCCATAGCCTCTTTGTTGTGTGGGATCATGATACCTGCTTTGATATTTTTGCAAGTGTAGTTGGCATCTGCAAGAATCGTCACTTCTATCCCATTATGTGGGAACTTGATGCATTGGTGATAAGTGGATGGTACAACTTGCATCTCGTGAATCCATGGTCTGCCTAGTAGAATATTGTAGGCCAATGGTAAATCTAGAACTTGACATATAACATTTCTCTCAATTGGTTTGACTCTGATAGGGAGAGCAATAAGACCTCTGGAGGATCTCTCTTCCTCATCATAATCTTTGATGGTTATCTTTTTTCTAGTATCAATTGTTTTTTTCTGAGAGGCCTAGTCTCTTAATGAGATCCAGTGTACAGATATTCAATCTTGCGCCTCCATCCATCAATACGTGTCTAACATGGGATTTATGAATAAGGACTTCAATATGGAGGGATTGATTGTGTGGATGAGTCAATGACTTGTCATCCTCTTCAGAAAAGGAGAGGTAGTGGGGCACTGAGATGTGATTGACCATCGCTTGAAATTTGTCTATATCAATATCTTTTGGAACATTAGTAGTGTGTAGAGCTTGTTCTAGGATTTCTCTATGCACAGTGGATATCTTGAGCAACTCGAAGATGGAAATTTTACCAGCGGTTCATTGCAATTGGTCTACCAAGTCATATTTTTCTCCAGGGATAGTGACCACATGTTTTGTTGTTGGTTTAGGAAGAGTTATAATAGGAACCTTTGATGTTGATGTCAGTTTTGGAGGTCCCTTGATTGTAACCTGTGCTTGGCTTCGTGTGATAGCATTTGAAGAGGATGAGGCACCTTTAATTGTGACCACATTGATGGGTTCAGTTTTAATATTGAGCATATTAATCACTTTATCACTCTTGGAATAGGTGTAGTTTACCTCATTACCTTTCCCTTTAGATTTTTCTCCTTGATTATAATTAGGAAAGGGTTTGTTAAATGTTGTATGGTCCTCTTTGTTAGTATGTCTATCTACCTTGATCTTTCCTCCTTCGATGAGGTCTTGGATAACATGTTTAAGTTTGAGACAATTATTAGTCTTGTGTCCCTTGTTTTTGTGGAAGACACAATAGGAGTTATCATCCCACCATCTGGGTTTGACCATCAATTCCCACGGTTTAGAATTGGGAATCGTAAGAACATTTTTATCCACCAATGTCTTTAAGATGGTCTCAAGAGGTTCCCCCAAAGGATTGAATTTTCTATGAGGTTTTGAAGTCCATGATCATCCCTTGTCATTATCATTGTTTGCCTTGGGAATGGGAGGTGTTACTTTAGCCTCTTTTCTTTCTTGCATGCCATTGGTGAGATTGAATGCTTCGGTTTAGAATTAATGTTAGAGGTATCAACTACTCCGTCATTAACAACATTTTTTTTTTACTTCCACCATCTAGGCTTGGAGTTGGAGTTACTTCCTTTGCTTTCATTTTGAAGGGTGATCTCTCCCTTTTTGACCATGACTTCCTCAATACAGAGGGCATTTTTAATCATCCTATCGAACCTAGGAGAATCTTGCATCTGTAGAGCATAGCTCAATTCAGGCACTAGATTATTAATGAAGATTTCCATCTTTTCTATTTCAGGAATGACCCTTGAATATCATGCAAAAATATTCCTCCATCTTTGTAGGAAGTGTGTGAATGATTCTCCAGTTTTCTATTTGGTGTTACATAGATCCATCATAGTGACGTCATGTTGGATGTTATAGGAGTAATGTTGAATGAACCGCTACATCAACTCCTTGAATTTTTTGACCTTAGGGTTCAATTTTGAAAACCACTCCATGGCATTACCTCCTAGACTTCCTAAAAACAATTGCATGAGGTAAGTGGGTTCGTGCATGTGCTCAATGCTTAGAGCACAAAATTCTCTAACATGGTCATGTGGATCAGTTTCTCCCATGTATTTTTCATACTTTGGCCTTGCCACATTAGGAGAAAATGGGACCATAGTGATACTTTTGTCAAAAGGAAATGGAAAAATGGAGTCCAAAGAATATTTGGTTTTGGGTTTCTCTTTCTCTTGTTTGAGGTTGGTGAGCTCTGTTTGCATTAGATTGATTTGTTTGGTGAGAATAGATATCGGGTTTGGTACCTCCTTTTCCTTGAGATTTTGCACATTATAATATTTGGGTAACTTGACACCTGTGGATGCTAGATGTAGGAAGTATTTTTCTTTATCATCACCAATTATCTGTTCCAATAGCTTGTGGATCTATTTACTTTGTTTGAGTTTCTCGTATTCACCTTTAGGGATTTCTTCTTCACTGTCTGATCCAAATGGATTATGTTCAAACTTGGGTCTTTCTTCCTCTTTTGTGCCTTTGGATTGTGCTTGTTTTCCATCATTATAACCCTCAAAGGCCCTAATCCATTCATTACTGTTGCTATCCATTGGAGGTGAATCTAAATCAAAAAGGGAACTGTGAGAACTTTCTCCGTGAAAGTGCAGTGTTTTAGGAGGCACTTTTGATCCTTTAGTTGTGTACTGGTTGCATCTTGTGTTAACCATGAAGCTTTTTATTCAACTTTGTTAACATTTTCCAATAGTGCAAGTAAGGTTTTTAGATCATTTAAGTGGGTGTGTCTAGATAGAAGTAACTATTTCTTGTTGGTGGATGTAAGTGATTCCAGTGTTAGAGGGTTAGAATGCCCTGATAGTGAGATGGGAACCAAGTTTGTTGATAGAAAATGAGTAGACCACAAGTATTGATCTGATCGTGAAAGACTAACTAAGCATGCAAGGTAGACATTGTGAAAGTGTTTTGAAATAACAACAGGGAGACCAGAAGAGACAACAAGAACTAGCTAAAGAGAAAAAAAGGGTATCCTAATCCACTGAGACTTCCTAAGAAAAACTACTACAAATGCCCACTGTCCTGAATGCGAGCTCCTAGATACAAGCCTCTGATGGTACCAGATATGATCCTAGAATCTAGATACGACTTCTTTCTTACCAGATACGATCCTAGATACCAGATGCGTGAAGTGGCTTGTTTCCATATTACATCAAGAGGTGTTGTAGGGTGTGAAAAACACTTGTACTCCAGGGTTTGAAATTTGTTGATTGTTTTGAGGAGCTTATCTTTTTAATGATCTTTTAGACACATCAAACAGTTTTGCATTGTTAAGAGGGTGAAACAAACACTCATCTTGTCTTATTCTCTAGGTGGATGATGAAAATCTTTGCTTGTTGACTTAGGTAAACACTCAAATTCTAATCAGAATACACCCATCACCAAGCACGCAATGGCTCTAGTCATGATGTTGTATTAGCTGACTCCAAACACAAGTGAGGGCATAATATGATGAGTGTCTTGGGGCAATTACTTTTTTCCTTGCACAAATATTATCACCCTTTTGGGGATGAATCAGGTATTCTTTCAGTTGAAGCTGTTATAGATTATTGGGCAATCCGTTTGAAAGTGTCCCCCATAGAATTGCACAAGGCAAAATTGAGGCATATAGCCCTATGAGTACCTAAATATATATAGTCTCGCAAGCAAGATTCAATTGGATCCGCTCTATATATACCCTGATATGTTCAAGGAATGATGTTGAAATTCCAAGAAAAAAACTAGTTCCATCTTCCGAGGCTTTGGCCTATGACGAAGCAACTATTTATAGTGAGTTGGAAGGGTCAGCGTAAGACCTGTCCTCACTGGGGTCATTCTCGGGAGATTTTTTCCTCAACCGGTAGGCCCTCTACTGTTTAAATGATATGTAACCAGGATTGGCGAGCTTTGGATGTCTGGATTTCTAATTCTTTCGAGGAAGAAGAGCATACTCTCCTAATCTAAGCCATTTTCTCCCAAAGCAGTTAAAACAAAATTCATTCTCTCAAGCTATGTTGAGCTTGATTTAGGTGTTCCTTATTTTAAAGAAAACAGGATGCTTGAAAGGGAAAATTTGCCTTGTTCAATTACCACAATGATTTAATGATTTGTGTTGTTCAATTTTTAATTTCCAAAAGAAAATTATACAATTGAACTTGTTCAATTAATCCCACATATTTAATGCTTTGTTTTGTTCAGTTACTATCCAAAAAGAATCGAGTGATTTTTGTTTGCTTTTTTATTTACCCCCAATTTTGTCACAAATGATAAGACAACATCTGATTTTCTGATTCACCTCAAGAGGAAAAGAGCATAATATCTGGTTTTTTTATCAAGTGGAGAAATGGTCTTAAGTTTGGAAAGCAAATTAATAGAAGTCAAGATGGGGGTTGGCACCCTGTAAAACCATGTTAGTATTTATCTAGTTTAACTCCATGAAAACCTCCAAGTATACCCTGCAAACACTTATCAAGCTACAAAATACCACAAACACCACTTTGTCAAAATGTTAGGATTAGGTAAACTGAATGCACAAGCTTTTTAACTAGATACGATCTTAAAATTTCACTAAATGCGATGTAGCATACCGTATGCGAGCTTATTCACCAAATATGATCCTTTGTTGACCAAATGAGAGCCCAAACCAGAAATGATCCGGGAAATCCTGGATGCGATCCAACTTTTCTGTGGTACGATGGTGTATCCGGGATGCAATCCTAAATGGTTAAAAATGATACTGTGTCCAAATCCTGAGCATGCAAATTGGTAAAAAAGTTTTAGAAAATGAGGCCAAGTGGAAAATCAGGCCCCACGGTGGGTGCCAGAAATGTGTGTGTGTATTTGGGAACCTGTTAAGAAAGACACAAACACTCAATAGGTCATTGCATTAGTTCAAAATGGTTAGACAAGCATGTAAAACCACCTAATATCGACCTATTTCCTGCTAACTAGGAAGAGTGTGATTAGTAACATATAAGCCCTCAAAATATGCTACAATTAGTGATGAATACAACCTAGCATGAAGGATTTTTAGTTAAAAGCAAGCTAAAAAGATGATAAACAAGCATTCTAGCTCTAAACATGTGAATAATAACAATGAAAAAGCATGGAATAAGAAGTGAAATGTTAGTCTAGGATTAATCTAACAGCATTACAATGAATTTTTAATCTAAGGTGAAGGCTTATTTACTCTCAAAAATGGCTTCTATTTATAGAAGAATGAGAGAGAGGGGGGGACAAGGTGAATTAATGAGTGAAGGGACTCACTAATGGAGGTGTAAGATCCATTAATGCCCAAGGCATTAATAAGGCATGGGAGAGACATAGGCTTAAGGAATCTTCATTAATAAGGCATTAATGAAAGCCTTAAAGAAGCAAGGTAGAGTGTAAGAGAGTGGCTTGAGAAAGTGGACCTTAAGGAAGTCAAGCTTGAGAAAGTGGACTTTCTCAAGTGGGTTGAGTTGCTAAGCATTCCTTAATGGAATTTGACAACATTAAGAGGTGGGTTAGGACTAGAATTAGGATTAGGATTAGATTAGCAAGGGTGAATGGGTTGAGAAGGGTTAGAACCCAGGGTAGAAGTGGTTGAGATAGGTTAGGTTGGGGTTTAGAGGAATATTAATAAATGAAATAAACTTATTTAATTCATTTAGAAATATAGGAATTAAT
>MU225287.1:535394-574330 GCA_018584345.1 Thuja plicata | reverse complement strand
AAAGAAAATATGGGTTCCTAAATCCATCATGGAAGAATTGTGTTCTAAATTGGAGCAAAGAATAATATCAAAGAAAATATGGGTTCCTAAATCCATTATGAAAGAATTGCGTTCTAAATCATCTGATGCAAATGGAAAATTAAAAGCTATGTGGATTCCCAAGTCTCTTCTAAAGGACTTGGATACAAAAAGAAAAGTAAAAGTTATGTGGATTCCCAAGTCTCTCTTAAAAGACTTGAACAAAAAAGAAATGTTAGAGTTGGCATCCAAGCTTCCAAAGTCTTCCACATCATCTCCATCTAAACATCTCCCATCTTCTAACTCCATCTTGGGTCCTCACATACCAAGATCCATATCCACTCATACATCAAAGTCTCAAGCTATTCCATCCACTTTTCCTCCATTTGTCCACTACCCTTCAAGGGGTGTGTCGATGTTGATCTTACCTACACAAAATTTTCAATACCCTATCCAATATCCTGCACCTACCTCTTACCCATCCATCTCATATCCTTTCATCCCTCTTATCCAATCCACCACATAAATCCTTGGCTACCATCTCCTTTATCCTCCATATGAATCTTCTTTACCATCACCCTATCAACATCTTTGAGCATACTTTCAGCGGCCTTGGCCTATCATAATATATACTTCAAAGGAGAACTATCTAAAGAGAAAGAAGCTTAAGTTCCTCCATAAAATAAAAAAATATGAAAAAAAAAGAAGAGAAAAAAGAGAAAAGGTGCCATTGATGAAAACCTGGCAAATAGGCGTCATGGTAGCAAAAAAAGAATTTCTGCCAAGAAGGTGAAAACCTAGTAAAATAGGCACCTCTTGTTCCACATTGATACATCTATCGTAGCACCACTTGGCTTTATGCATTTGCTTTCCTACTTTCCTGATCTCCTACTTGCATTTGCTTTCCGCATGCTTTCCATTTTCCATCAAGACACCAACTTACATGGATTGAAACTAGTCATACTCTCAGGGAAACCCTCCTAGTCTTGGGGGCAGTGTCCTATTACCTTTTGGGATCTCTCTTTGCGATAGTCACCAGTGGTTCTCACTACATCTGCCTACCGTCGCTTAGCTTATACTAAGTTCTCTTTCCTTGAGAATCTCCATAACATTAGTCACTAATGGTTCTCACTGCGTCTGCCTACTGTCATTGTACTATTGAGATTGCTTGCATCCATTATAGTTGGAGTATACTCAAATGCTCTATCTATCGATACTCAGTCTTGATGATTCTTTGCTTTAGTTTGTACATATCTTTAGATCACTTTCGTGACACTCTGGTTCCTTTGCAAACCCTCCTGACTTGTCATTGATTCAGCACCATGCGCTTGGGGGAAACCAAATCTCATTTTTCCTCGCTACATACGTCAAGTCAGTCATCATTACTTGGGGGCATGGGTCCCCCATTTGATCACATCTTTGGTTTACAGTTAGAGTCAGTAATCTTGTCACTTCTCAAGGACAACTCGCTACTGACACAAACTGGTGTTTTTCAACACCACCATAAACAGTGTTTTTTAACACTATCTTTGGACACATATGTTTTTTTTAACACACATCGGATATCTCAAACGTAAACATCTATCGATAAAATTAAAACATAATTCATTCACAAGCACAACGATGTTTTTCAACACCCCTAAACATGAATATATTCGAAAACTTTGAAACTGGCTGAGCTATGCTTGAATATTTCTTTGTATGTTGTCTATTCTCATGGATTTCATTGATATTTTCTTTGTCTATTGCTTGTTGGTGTATTTCCAATGATCCGAAAACATAAAATAAATAGGGTGTATGTGATAAGAGCTCCCACAATATGGTGGAACAGCCTCACATCCCTCGATCTTGTTTATTTGTACGCCATGGTGAGGTCGGTACTATCTCCTTGCTTGTTATTGCTTTGTTTGTTATTGATCTATTTTTTTTATGCATGATCACACTCATGGTTATCTTGGCTTTGAATGCCTCGATACTGGTGTACTCTTGCAACATTAACTGGAAACAATGTTCAGGTGATCTTGGCTTTTGTGCCCTAGTGCTTACGTTTGTTTCCTACATTTCATCCGATGAAGAGTCATATTCATATCCTTATGGTTGCATTGTGGCGTCAGTAAGGGTTGTATCGACTTTGATGTTCCAAAAAAATTCTCAATGATGATGGTTATATGATGGGTCTCACAACCATGTCCTAAAATTGTACTTTCATATTGCATCTAGCATAGGATTGCATTTTCATTCTAGACTTGCATTGTGGTAGCAATTCAGTGTTCTCTTCTTTTCATTCTCCTGGGTTCATACATAGGAGAGTTCTTCTTTAGAGTCTTGGTTTCATCATGACTGACCAAGTGTTTGATCCTCTCTCTCTATCTTCAGCTATATGCTCAACCCATTTTCAGGATCAAAATCGAAATCTGACACTTCTATATTGCTCAAAATTGCATTTTAAAATTTTTTGGGACTGACGCGATCAGACGCTTGTGCAGTCAACTTTCTGATGTCACTTTCTTGTCAGAATCATATCATATCATTATTTTCTCAAATATTTGACTTTTTTTTCCTCAAAGGTCAACTCTAGTCAAACTTGGTCAACCAGCCCTCAAAATCACTCGAAATGGACTCTGAATCTTCTAAATTCTTCCATAATCTGTTCTGAGTTCTTCTTGATCTGTGATTCAACATCTATCTGCAATTTTTTGCTCTCCATCATCATTATGGCATGTCATCTTTCCATTTCACTCCTGAGGGGGCAGGATGATTACACCATTGCATCTATTTTCTAATCAATCTGATTTGATTTTCAAAAGTCCTCATTGCTAGGGGCATCTCATAACTTGGGGCATATTCAATTTTTCATACCGCATGGTCAAAACTAGATGTTCCATGACTTTTAATCAATAGGGGCATCATTGTTCCTTACATCTTGTCATCTTTTAAATATCTGAGCATTCTAACTCAGATTCTTGAGGATCAAGCTCTGTTCTGGAGATGGTTCTCGAAAAACTATCTTTTTGGGATAGGTATCGGGGCAATCTAACCCTGACTTCTGATAATCAAGCTCTATTCTGGAGATGATTCTAAAATCTCTATTTACTATCTTTTAAGATAGGTATCAAAGCAATCTAACCCTGACTCCTAAAGGTTAAGCCTCATTCTGGGGATAGCCTTGGGAAAGATACTTATCTAAACCAGTGTCTTGGTAATCTAACCTAGATATTGGGGGACTAAGCTTCATTCTGGAGATTGTTCTAAAATCTCTATTAATTATCTTGTTGGATAGGTATCGGGGTATTCTAACCCTAACTCCTGAAGGTTGAGCCTCATTCTGAGGATAGTCTTGTTAAAGATATCAAATCTATTTAGGTATCAGGGCATTCTAACCTGGATTCCTAAGGATCAAGCTTCATTCTAAAGACCTCCCTCAAAAACTCTATTTGACCGATGTCTCGGCAACCTAACCTAGACTTCAGAGAGTTAAGATCTATGCTAGAGATGGCTCTGAAATCTTTGCATCAATCAATGTTCAAATATATTTTTTGTATTTCAAACATTAGACTATTCTTTGAATCAATGTGTTGCTCGCACATCAATTCAAAGAGGGGAAAAATGTAACACCCCAAAATTAGCATCTTGCAACCCTAACTAATTTTGTTGCATTTGTCATTCTTCTGAATCATCAAAGTCCTATTGTACTAGGCAATTCTGAGTTTGACTAACTCTACTCGACCTAAGTGTCAAATGCAGAAAATCCTAAATTTGCATTAATTATACATTATATTTAATTCCTAAATATCTATTGGCTAAACAAACCTTATGATTGAATTAATTTAATTATAAAGTCCTAGCACTTTAATTAAATTAAATTCACCCTCTTTAGCTAAGACACATGAAAAGGAATTAAACAATATTTAATTATTAAATAAATATCCTCATTTCTATAATTGAATTTAATTATTCAGATAATTGAGAAAAAACAATTATGAGGTCATATTTATTTAATTAATTGAATATTCTCTCAAAAATATTATCTTTGTTCAGAAGTAGAATCTTTGAATTAATTGTGCTTTAAAGAGAAAGAAAACAATTAAAATCAAATAAAACAAAATTAAATCAGAGAAAGAAAACAGTTAAAGTAGAGAGAAAACAATTTATTGTATTCTTTTGAATAAAGCTTTCTATTCTGAACTAGCTTTTCTATCTATTTTATTTCAAAAAGGAAAGTTTCTATTCTGATCATCTCTGAGTCTATAAAAGAAATCTCATTCCTCATTCAAAACCACACCACTCATTTTTATGTATTGTTAGAATATTGAATTATTGTCACATTTCTTGATAATCTCATATAGAATAATCTCATTTTTCCAATAGACTAGTTTCAATTTCTAGAATAATTGCATTGCAATCATGTCTTAGATTATCTTGCATCTTTCAATTCTTAGAATAACTGTGCATTGCATTGCATTCATGAAGAAAAATCCTTTGTTCCTAGATTGGTCTATGGTTGTGAGACTCTCGTTCTGAAAGCAATTTTGAAAACCCCGTCTGGATAGAAGGCAACAGGTCGAATCATGCAGGCAGACAGGATGAATAATCTCATATTCAGTCTTGTATGTATCTAATGAAGGACTATGTTGAAGTGTGTGGTTGATTAACAAGGCCAAATTTACCACATACAGGTACAACTTTTCCAATTTCTTTCCACTTTTAGCACATAGATTTCAGTGATTATATCTATTACTGTGATAAATCTATGATTAAGGCATTAAGCTAGGTCCTCACCCTATGCCAAGTGTGACAAGTGTGGACACTTGTCTTAATTCCGTAGGGGGCGGGGAAATGTATTAATTTCTCATGTCATTTCTAATTATCCTTGTCATTTCTTGTAAGATTACTTGTCAACTCAAATTTGTACGTCTACCTTGTCTCATTAAGTCCATTTACTATCCCACGTAAGTGTCATATTATTATTCCCAAATTATCCTAGATTTTTAGACTTGATGTGACTCAAAAGGACATAATTAAACTATGTGGTAAATCATACTTAAACTCGTAATTAGAGTTATAATTTCTTCTCTAAAAATTTCATTATTATTGATTATGACAAATATAATAGAAAGATTGCAAGAGAAAAATCTTTAGTTTCAAGAAGTGCAGTTTGAAAACTTAGTTCGGGGTGATTAAAAAGGGAATAAGGTGTTCATAAATTACAGAGTAGAAGAAATTGAAGGAAAATATTTGGAACAAATGGGAGGGTAGATTCAGTGGCATGAGAATGTGGTTCATGGCATTCTGCTCACAGATATTGAAGCAGTGTGAAGGTTCAATGTGTGTGGTTGGCTGGGGTATTTCCTGCAACTAACAGAATTTGATGATGATGTAGCAGCAGAATTCATGAGTACATTTGAAGAGGGAAGGCAACCGTATGGGGTTTAATGGTTGTTGCAACAGAGGAATGCAGAGCAAAAGTAAATGGATTTCCAGCAATTGGGGAGAATTATCCCAATGAGCATGATGCTAGGTCATCTCAAGCCCAGTTTACTCTACCTATAGACCCTCCATTGGGGATAAACAAGAAAGGATGAAAATGCATGTCTATCCCTCTACCATTCAATGAGCTAGAAATGCACATTATAAGGTACTTGACCTATGAGGGAATATTTTCAAATTTACATGCACAACATTTCAAGTTACTTAGCTATGTAAGGAATAGTCTTCCAATAAATGTTCCCAATTTCTTGTATAACATGCTAAGTATTAGTACTAAGGAGACCCAAAAGGGGAATGAAAATTTTGTCTCCCACCATGCCCTAATTAAACTATTGGTTGAAAAATACCTTAGGGAAGTCTCTCCCTTGATATGGTCAGAATTTGTTCAGTTTAAAACCTTGCAACCCCAAGTTGAGCTTGTTGAGCAATCCAGCAATGATAATGTAGCACCCTCCGAGCTAGCTGTTGAAATAGCCACCCAAGAAGGGGAACCCAAAAATCTTGAAGAAAATAGACCTTCACCTACTCCTGATAGAAATGCCCCTACCTCTTTTTAGAAAAGAGGAAAACAAAAAGTAGGTGAAGGAACTTTTGTTCCTACAGCTGAACCACAAAACCCCATAGCTTCAAAAGGAAAGAAAAGGAAACCGGCTCGTGCAGTAGCTACTCCTGCAGCAGAGAAACTGAATAAAGATAGTAGAAAGAATTTTATGGAGGTTGAAGATACTCTTGTATAGATAAGTCCTCGAAAGAGAGGAAAAATTCCTCAAGTATCCCCAAAGTTTCAATCTGTTCCCTCAGAACAAGTTGTTGTAGAACCCCATGTACAAAATATTCCAGATGATTCCCCAACTCGACCTAAAATCCCAGACCTTTCTCAAAATTTAAATGAGAAATGTGACAATGAGCCTGCAATATGTCAGAATGACCTTGAAGAGTGTCATTAGAATGTTCAAGAAAGCAATGAGGAAGAATTTCAAGTGCCTCAATATTTAGCCAACTTACAGAATGCCCTAGTGCACCAGCTATTTAGAGTAGGCATGGAGAGAGCAGAGGAGACAGAACAAATAATTAGAAGATTATGGCCCACCTACTTTGCAATCACTCCTCTTTGGCTTGTATAATCAATTTTTTCTTAAAACAACCCTATGGAAAGAAGAAAATGCAAAGGGTGGTAAAAGACCAAAATGAGGAAATAGAAGACCTAAAGGAGCAATCGACAAGGCAAAAATAGAGAATGGATCATGCCTTGAAATTGGTTGATTTGATTATCACTTACAGACCTCCTCCCAGGGTCTATGCTATTAGTATAAAATAATAGTTCCTTCTATTTCAACTGATGATGACCTTGAAGGATATAGATTCTGAGTTCAAAATAGCTCAAGAGTTCTATGGTCTGTATCAAACCCTTCCTTCCTGGCAGCAGAACCTACTCTGTGAGTTATACCTGCACAACTTCATTATTCCCAAAGAAACTGAGTGGAATCCTTTGCTTTATATTTGGGATATACACCTGAGGGCCTTAATGTCATGGATGCATAATGAAGAAAAATATGAAAGGAAATTAGACAACTACAAGGATTGAGAAAAGTCAAAACCATTACCATTAAGGGTTGCGAGCAGTAAGCCTGATGTGCTACTAAGAGATTGGTTCAGCCTCACCTATCGAGGCATAAAAGTAGAGACTAAGAAGAAGATTGTCAATATCAAGGAAGAGGTTTATGCAGAATATTAGGGGATGTCATGCTTTTCTTTTCAAAGAGCCCTGGATGGTGCTAGAAATAGATGGAATAGACTACCAGAAGCATTCAAGAAATCAGAGCCACACAGCCCTATTAATCTTGAGGCAACAATTCACAGAGCACCAAAGTATATCCATCTAGGCATATAAATCAGGCATGAGCTTTGGTGTCCCCTTACAATTAAGTCGCCTATGCTTCTATGGCCTCTTTCTAACATAAATGCTACAAATTTGGATCAACTGCAGGAGGATTACAGGATGAACATCTAGGAGAAGACTAGAGGTTTCTACTATACCTTTAAGAGTAGAAGGAGAGGAAAGACAGAGGTTGGGGAGTTCACAGGAATTGCAAAGAAATGCAATGCTTGAGGACAAGCATTTTACTTGCAGGGGTAGATGATGAGACAATAAATTGTCTCAGTTTTATATTAATCTTCATACTTTGTTTAAAACATTACCAAGACCTTTGTGAACCTTTTAGTATTTGAACTTGTGATCATGTTATGAGTACATTTAGAACCACCAAGACTATGGGTAGCTAGTAGTGTCATGTTTTTCTAAAAATTATATATCTATCATAGGATTTCATATAACTATTTGAATGTGTGTTATAATATTTGGATTGAGTTGACTAGTTGACTTGATTATATATCTGCAAATGATACTAACCTGCTAGGAAAAAGGAGCGGCTTGAGAGTGGGTCGATAGCATTAAAGAGGAGGTATTGAAGTCCTAGATGTGATAGGGAGAACTGTTATGGCCGCGAGACATGCCTACTACAATGGAGGATTCATCATCTCATGGAATATAGGGAATAACTCTGCTATATTTTCTCTCAGAGGTCAGTATCTTGTTGAAATAGTTATCCAGACTTTATTACACTCTGTCATGGGCTATTACAATATCCTTCCTCTATGGCATGATTTAATCAGACCTTATCTATATGCTTTGAATAAACATCAATCCTCTATATAATGGGATTTGATTGTTAGTTTTTAGTTAGTTGGAAATTGTATTGTTGCTGCATTTGCACAACAAAGTTACTCTTTCCAGTTTCGTGCATTGTTTTGATGTAATTAGAATCTGAAAATATTATGGAGTGATTTTGGTTTACATTCTATGTTAGTAGTTATCAAAAGCCAACCAAGGGGGCCCACTTGGGAGGTGTATTAGATTATAGTAGGTTATATTTAATTTTAGCATTTATAGCATTTTAAGTAAAAGTTTATTGGTTCATTCCTGCAGCATTAAGCTCATGTATGTTCCTGCAGCACTTGCAAGGGTAATTGTAGTGAATGCTATGGGTTGATAGAATATTTTTAAGTTAATTTTGTAGTTTTCATAATTAAATTCATTAAGTATTCATGTGTGTTTACTTTCCTACAGTAATAGAGTAGGTCTCTTTCATGTATTTTTCTCTTCCTGTAGCATAAGTGATATGACTCCTTGAGAGACTTAGTGCACATATCATTTTGTCCCATTTCAAGTATACGTCCCTAGGCTGAAAATTTAAATGCACTTCATGATAGGAAAAGTAATCCTTAGTTTGAATAAACTATTCCTAGGAGAAGCCTTGGCATGATTATTATTACCTATTGTGGGGTTGTTCAAGGATTGAAAGTGAAGCTCAACAAGAGCTTAGATTAACTGTTTCCAATTTTTATCTTATATATGAGACTTCTACTGCATTTGGTGCACAAGTTAGCAACCTACACAACAAGTTGAAATCAAATAGAAGTGAGCAAGGTAAGAGAGCTGATAATTTTATAGAATTATAGAGTCTATTGATCCCCAAGCTAGATATTTTGCAACAAAGTTTAAAGGAAGCTGAGAAGACTTTGGCATTTCCAGATGTGTGTACAATTGATGGATTAGAAGAACTAGATTTTTTTTCTAAGTGGATAGATTACAACTATGGAGATTTTACTGAAGAATTGGAACAGTGATCTACAGACTTTAAAGGTTAATTTCAGTGATGTCTTCTTTAGAATGTAACTAGGTGGCACTACTCTTACTTTAATAGAAATTTTGACACTTTTTGTCATACCTTTCTCATTGTTGTCAAAAGGGGAGTGAATGTAATAATGTACTTAAGCTACAATTTGGCTAAGTTTATACATAATGTAATTGTAATGGTAAAGGGAAGTATTTTACATGATTGTAATTCTTAGGGGGAGATTTTAAGCTATTGGGAATTAGTTTTCTACTTTACAATGTAATATATTTTCATTTTTGCAATAGATTAGACACTTAACAAAATTTCTTGTTTATTATATCTAAGTGTTGCCATCAATGCCAAAAGGGGAGATTGTTGGAATTTGGTGAAGATGGTCTGAGTTTTGATCATGGTAATGTATTTTGGTGTTGTCATTACTGGAAACATGATGCATTGAAGGCAAGAGATAAGTTTTACTGATGGTGTTGAAGATCTAATTAAAGAGATGACTAATGTTCAGTCAACCAGGTAGATGACAATATACGAGGAATAGTCAACCAAATCTAGAGTTGCAAATTGATTTAAGGTGTGCGATCATAAATTTATTATCTACAGAGGTATATAATGCAATGTTTACGATCACATCAGCTAGTTTGAAGATATGTGCAAGTTATTGAGGATTCAAGAGACACCGACAGGAAGAACAAGAGACAAACAGAGCAAGTTCAGTTAGATCAGTTCCCTGGTATATTTAATATTTATAAATAATTTTTTGTGACCTGATTAATGTTGTGTTGACTTTATTGAGTTGACCAATGTGTTTTGGCACAATCAAATTTGAGTTTTATGTCGGTGGGTTAAACATTTTAGGTCAAAAGGTTGACTTTGATAAAGTTGTTATAAAATAAATATGAGATTGAGATTTAGGGTTAGTCATGTGATTTTTAGATGATGCAATAAGTGATTGTGATTTTATGAAGTTATTTTATACAGAAGGTAGTGTTGTGAGATGAATTGAAGTGGATTGGTCATACAGAGTGTGTAATTTTTAGATCAGTTATTATTGGTTATTTCTCAAGGCAAGCCCTAATAGGTTTGCATCTTAAATTATTTAACAAGGTCAATCCTAATAGGGTGAGCAGGATATTTAAAAAGATCTAAAGAATAAATCCTTTAACAAGGTAGTTCTTAACAGGACTTGTATTATCTCTTAACAAGGCTTAAGATACTCTTAACCGAGTATGCCCTTAACAGGGTGTTTGAAATTTCTCCTAAGAGGGAATATTTATTTGGTGCACTAGTGAAATTTTTGGATACCATTCCACATGTGGTTTTCTCCCTCTAACAAGGGTTTCCACAGGAAAAATCTTTTGTTTTGATTCTACAGTGTGTGAATGCTTTACTTGTTAAGTTTCTACATAGTGTTTTAATTTGCATGTTGGGTATTGTGGAACCTATTTAAGAAGAGTTTTAGATTTGTGGTTGCACTGATTCACCCCCCCCCCCTCCTATTAGCACCTTTAAAGACTAAATAACATAGCTATTAAATCATGATTAACATCAATAAGATAATACATATCATCATAATCACTAGCATGAATATCATCATTAGTTTCATTAGGAACATCAAAAGAATAATCTTCAAGAGTATCTTCTTTGTCCAAATTAATTGTAATAGAATCCAAGATACGAATAGAATTATCATTTTTATTCAATTTCATATTTTTCAAATCAACTTCCTACATTGGGATATGCATGGGCTCATCAAAGGGAATCAAAGAATCAGTAGGTTTTTTAGGTGAAGAAATCATTTGGGAATCATGTTTTTTATTAAGGTAACAACAGGGTTTTGAAGGGGCCCCAAACCCTTTGCAACAGAAAGTAGAAAGAAAACATTAAAGCACCATCCAAAAAATACTACTGCCAGCAGAAACGACAGAAACAAACTAGGGGCTCAACCCCAGATATTTACAAGAGATATAACAACCCAAAAAAGGATAGACACAAAATAGGAAACTAGCCAGCAGACAAAAACAAAAAACCTTCCAGCAGCACAGTCACACCAGCGTCTTCAGAAACTCTTTGGACTCATCCTGCTGAATCTGCATGTTCAAGATTGACTCCTTCAAGCTAGTAAGAACTTTGGAATGGGGAGTTGGTTTATTTTTAGTGCTTGATCTAGTCCTTGTCCATGGGCTTGAGGTCTAAATTTATGGCTATATTTTGATAGGCTCTAGCAAGATATTTATGGTGGTGATCATGAGCACAACAGTTATACTTGGTTTTGCTAGAAATTCAGTTTTTTTTGGGATCAATCAACATTGAGCCCTTTTCTTCCTTAGGTGGAAGAAAAAAAGGAACCTCACTAGGTTGAGAGATAGCATCAAAAGAATTTTTATAAGATATAGGAGGTGGAATGGAAGCATATATGGGAGGTGTAGGTGGTGTAGGGAGAAGTATAGGTCCAAGGCAAGGAGATGCACAATCCTTAGGATTGCTAAGTGTAGACACTTAAAAATGACTTATTGCTCTAATGCAATGACATTGCTAATATTCCTCTTTAATTTATTTAATAAATTGTGTCTTTCTACCATATTCTAAGATCAAAATCATCATTTCCCTTTAATTTCATAATTAAGTAGTTTTAATTAATTACTTTAATTATTCAACATCTAATCAATATTTCATCACCTATTCGTTTACAAAATAATTAAATAATTAAAAATTATTTTTGTCTCCTTATAATTAATTGAATAATCATATTTAATTAATTTTCCCCCTCACTGATTATTACATTTATGTAATAATTAAATTAAATTCTATCGCATAATTAAATAAATGATATTTATTTAATTAAACTAATTATTCCCCTCATGATTAAATAAATTATATTTATTTAATTAAACTAATTATCCCTCTCTCATGATTAAATAGATTATATTTATTTAATTAAACTAATAATTCCTCTCTCATGACTAAATAAATTATATTTATTTAATTAAACTAATAATTCATCTCATAAATAAATAAATAATTATTTATTTACAAACTATCCCCACTTGTGCAAATAAATATTTTATTATTTATTTAAATCATAATTATCCTCCTAAATTCCTAACTCACACTCACTTTGAGTTAGCTTCTCAATCACATTTCCTTCCTCCACAATTCTCTCTCATATTTATTCAATCCGCATTGTTAATTCCTCCCCCAACAATTAGTTAAGTCTCTTGTCAATTCAGTCTTCTAATACATGTAATCAGTTGACTCATCCATACCATTTGTTAACTCACCAATCTATTCAATTCATCTCTCTAATCTATTTACTGACAGGTCAATCAAACCCCTAATCATGGCAGTTAAGCAGAGTTGAACTCCTACTCACTCTGAGTTTAACTCCTCAATCACAGCTAATCAGTCCTTCAATCAAGGATTCTTGGTTGAAACCCCTAAAATTGTATAAACAGAGAGCCAAACCTTTGATTTTGGTAACCACAAATGCTTTGAATTCTTATGTTGGCATACAATCGAGCACACGTTTCTAAAAGCCCACATTGCATAAAGAAGGAGAATAACAAGGATGGACTACATGGTTTTCATATTTATTTTGTTTGAAATGATTTCATATTATTAATCATTTATTCTTTCTATTTATCTTGCTTTCTTTTTTATATTGGGAATATCAATTGCTTTAACAATCTCTTTGTGGTTGAGATTTCAGTGTTATTGTAGGATTCTATTATACCCGATTACAAATGGTGATCTCGACATGAAATTTGGTCATATCTTTCAAACCACTTGGAATTTTTTTATGAAATTTTTTTACAAGTTAACGCTGATCTAAGGAGGCCACAGTCCAAAATTTAGATTATTCAAAAAAAAAAAAAAAATTTATGATATTTCATAAAAGTCATTTCTGGGCACAAATCGGAGTTTCTTTTTAGAAAAAATACATTTTTAGAAAGGCCTTGAAATTATACAGGGGGTTTATTTTCTATGATTTTATTTTTTATGAAAAAAAAATTGGAAAAAAAATAGATCTTTTAAAACTAGTTTGTTTTGATAAAATGGGTCCCTAGGGCACAAATTAAGGAACTATGATATGGATGGTAGCTCAATTATATTTCAGTGCTTAATGTGATTAACTGTGTTTTGAGTCTTTGGTGCACTTGCACAATCTGTTAGAATAAAAACCTTTTTAATTTTTTTAAATAGGCCTGTCTGGGGAAATCGCTTCTTCCATAGAGGACGACCTCATATTGGTAATCCTTCCAATCGTTATATAAACAATATGTGGGAAAAATCCCTTAATGTCTTATATATATCCAAGCTTATGCGAGGTGTGTTGATGATAGTCTAGATCAGGCAAATATCCCTAAGTAGCTAGCATGGTCAACTAGGCTCTTAAGTGAGTCACGCGCATACAAACTGATTGGATAGACACCACAGACCTTGCTACAACCCAATTAATTAGAGACCCACCTGATTAACCTCCAAATCAAGTGTCTTATTATAGTGCAAGGGGTTGTAGAATTTTCCCCCAAGAATTCCAACACATGTGTTCTAGTGTATTGTATTGATGAAAGAGATCTTCATTAGCACGGAAACAATACCTGGGAAAGGAAAAAACATGGGCACCTACGTCATGGATCTTTGTGTCCTAGTAGCATGAAAAATTTTGTATGTTTTTATCAACATCAAAATAATTAGGCCTATATAATTACATCTTGAAGCCAATTGACCATAGATTAATCTGACTATTTTTGTTTTGAAATTGTGAAAACCTTGCAGCTTGAAAAAGTTGTTGAATATACACTGGCCATTTCATTTTTTATTGAGTTTGTCTTGCAACTACACTAAGTTTTTTTATTGTTGAATTTGTACACATCTCAAACATTGGTCCTACAACATTTCCCTATCAAAATCCTATCATATAACCAGGCAGATCCAACGAACAAGTCCCAAAATATTCCATTTGTCTCTTATCGTGAAAATTAGTGATCGGCATACCCTTGCATATTCATCCAGCATTTTTAGAACCATTCCTATCATATAATATTGCATATTCATTCCCTTTTTCATATTCATCATTATAATCTAGAAAATTCCAAATTTTGAAAATATAGCTTTCATTTCCTAGAGGTTAAGTTTTCCACCTTTTAGATTCTTTTGCATATTAGAGGGTGTATTTCCTTAGGACATTCCATTAGTGGTCTTGCATATTATCTTGGATTTCTAAAAACTTAGTCACCATCATCTTTCCCTAGCTTAGGAACCTATCATTCTAGTTAACACTTGTCTTAAAAAGACATCATGTTGGAGATTTGCTTCTGTGCAAATATTTGACTTTATGTTTTTCATTGATGACAACATATAGTATACAATAATGAACCATATTTTGTTTTCAGTATGGATATGAGGAAGCCTTGTGTGGTTGTTTTTATGTTTCATACACAGTTACTACACCATGTACATACACGCAGATTCAGATATGCAATTTCAGTTGAGTTATGTTAATCTATTTTGGCAGTTACAGTTTCTGGAGATTATTTATTAAGAGCCAACGTATTTACATTGTTTCTTGAGTTGCACCTATCTTCAGGCTATGTGTGTTTAGAATAATGTTTAGTTATGAGTTAAATACTTTTAACCAAAGGCGCTAATCATTTTTCATCTGAAACATGACGTTTGAGACATTTTGGTGGAGCCGACTATGTGAAGCAATGCATCTATTCAGTTTGAGTTGTGCGGTTCTAATTATGTTGTGTGCTTGGTTTGGCTGACTAAAGAAGTACTAAAGGGATTCCTAAAGTTGACAAAGATCACATCTTGTGGAGAAGATACTTATAGTAGATCATTTGAAGATCACTAAGTGTGAATGATAAGAAAAGAGATAGAAAAGTACAGAGCAGAATGTTAGTTGTTTTGAGACAGTAAAGACATTTCATTCATCAAGAAAATATCTATGTGAAGAAGCAGTGAAAGCATACAATACATTGGAACTGATTAAGATAGCAAGTCTACTCAAACAGTTCATTTATCAGATATAGCGTATATATGTTTTATTGAAGGTTGCAGCCTTCATCATTTTAGCAGTGAGCTTTTGGATAGTGAGTCCTCACCCCTAGTAGGGTTAATTGTAAAAGACTCCTAACAGGGTCCAACCCTTAACCAGGTCACTGTACTTATTGCATTCTAAAGATCAACTCCTAACAGGGTTGTAAGATCTTCTAACAGGGATTATTACACTCAAGTACAGTTCTTTGTGGGTGCTAATTCCCACCGGGGTTTTTACCTATTTGGTTTCCCCATAACCAAAATTTTTGTGTTCTATCTTATGTTATCTAAATGTAATAATGCTTAATGTTATTCTATAATTAATTGGAGAAAAGAATTAAACTAGCTGATAACTGATTCACCACCCCNTAACTGATTCACCCCCCCCCCCCCCCTCAGTTATCCATTGGGACTATTCCAACAATTGGTATCAGAGCCAAGTGCCTTGGAGAGAAAGCCTAACAGCTTAAGGTAGATCAAATGGAATACTTCAGGAAAGAGATTCCTAAGTTTGATGGAGAGAACTATCTTGACTAGAAGAAAAAAATAATAACACATCTTCAGTATGTTGGTTTTGAGATCTATGAGATTTATACTCATGCAATTTATGTTCCCACCTTGAAAGAACTTGCAGAAGAAGACTCTACAAATTAAATAAAAAGAAGTATTCACTCAAAATGTAATTGCCAAGGAAGCCCTAATCAGTTCCCTATCTGACAGTGAATTTTCTGAGATTAAGAAGGCAAAAAAAGCATATTCAATTTGGAAATACTTAGAAGATATGATTGAAGGAGATATCCAAGCAAAGAGTGCACGTAGAAAGACATGGAAGAAAAGATACAATAATTTAGAGATGCTACCTGAAGAAAACATCAGATCTTACAATCAGAGGATTAATGAAGCAGTATCAGGTATCAGGAACAATGGTGGAGAAATTTCAAAGGATGATATAATGGACAAACTGATGACCACATTGATAGCAGATTATGAAAGCAAGATTAACATCTTGGATGAAACCACACAATTCTCAAAGGACTTCAAAAGAGAAACCCTGATCAGCAAAATATCTGCATTTGAGATATCAAGATTGAAGACAGAACCTAAAATGGAAACAACTTTCAAAGCCTCAGTCCATGGTAAGAAAACTTTGAACATCTCTAGTAATAATAAAAAAGAAGAAGTTGATACTGAACTAGAATAAATCATTGCTATGATTTCTAAGAAGGAAAGAAAAGGTAAAGGGAAATATGAAGGACAACTACCATTCAAATTTTTTTCATGCAACAAAGTTGGCCACTTTGCATCCAAGTGTCCTACAAGAGTCAAGAAGTTCAGATCAGATTACAAGCCCAAATATACTAAGGAATGCTATCATTCTGAAGATGGTGTAACTAATGATGACTCAGGAGAAGATGAAATTGGATTTGTTTCCATTAAAGACATTGAGAAAATGCTTGAAGAAATGGACAATGAAGATGAAAAGAAAGCACAAGAGTTAGCATTATTTTCCAAAGCAGACATCAGAATAGACTAGATCATAGATAGCGGGTGTTCACATCACATGACAAGTGACAAAGACAGATTTGTACATCTAGTTAAGTACAAATGTGGCATGGTTAGATTTGGAGATAACACTCCCAAACCTATCATAGGTTGAGGATCTATCACCTTAGATGGAAAGAACAAGATAGATGATGTTTTTTGCGTTGATAGTTTGCATCATAACTTACTAAGTGTTAGACAACTGCTAGATAAAGGATATCAGTTGGAATTCAAGAAAAACATATGTATTATCAACAACAAAGAAGGATACATGATTGCATTAGTCTCAAAGACCAAAGGTAATTTTTTTATCTTAACTTTGAAGTAAGTTGTTTTTTTGCAAAAGTGGATGACAGTTGGCTATGGCACAAGAGACTTTGTCATATAAATTTTGACAACATAGTCAAGATAAGTAATGTAAAGGAAGTAAGAGACCTTCCAAGTATTGCAAGACTAGTTGATAATATGTGCTGGGAATGTGTGATGGGAAAGCATGTGAGGACCTCATTCAGGAGTAAACAAAACTCTACAGAGAACAAATTAGATCTTATTCATATAGACCTATGTGGACCTACTCAAACAAGATCATATTATGGTGAAAGGTATTTTATTTTGTTTGTTGATGATTTCTCAAGGATAATGTGGGTTGCATTCTTAAAAGACAAATCTGAAGCTTTTGAGAAGTTCAAAGTATTCAAAGCTAAATTTGAAAATGAATCTGGATTAAAGGTAAAATGTCTGAGATCAAATAGAGGAGGAGAATTTACCTTTGACCAATTTTATGATTACTGCGAAGAACATGGAATCAAAAGATAGTTAAGTGCACCTAGAACCCCTCAGCAGAATGGTATTGTAGAAAGAAGAAATGGGATAATACTTGACATAGCACACACTATCATGATTGAAGGAAAATTTTCCCATACTTATTGGAGAGATGTGGTCAATACAACAGTCTATACTATCAATAGAATCCAATTAAGGCCAGGCATAGACAAGACACCTTATGAACTTTGGTTTGGTAATGTACCTACTATAAAATACTTCCTTTGGAAGCAAGTGCTACATCAAGAGAAATGATAGTATTGGCAAGTTTGATGCTAGAAGCAATGAAGGTATTTTTCTTGGTTACTCGACTAAAAGAAAAGCCTATAGATGTTTTAATCTAAGATTGAAGAAGATCATTGAAAGTACTCATGTGAATATTGATGAGAAGTTTATGATTCAAGAAAGATACTATAAATGTGCTCCCATGATTGAAGATGAACCCAGACCTATCAGTAAGGACACAGTTATTGAAGAAATGTTTGACTGTATTGATGTTTCATGCAACAATCCTAAACCAAGTCAAGAAGAATCACAGATTACAGATGAGAGTGTCACTCCTAAAAACTCAAAATACACATCCAAATACCACTCTAAGGAAGACATCATTAGAGAAAAAAGTGCTAAAGTCTTAACAATATCCAAAGAAAAAGGTTCAATCATTGATGAAGAGGTGTATGCTTACTTTCTCAGATTGAACCCTTAAGTGTTGAAGATGTGTGTAATGATTCAAATTGGAAAATTTCTATGCAAGAAGAATTAGATCAGATAATCAAGAATGATACATGGGAACTGGGCCCTAGACCTTGTGAAAAAAATGTGATTGGAACAAATTGGATATTTAAGAATAAGATTAATGAAGAAGGTACAATGGTAAGAAATAAAGCAAGACTGGTATGTAAAGGATATGCGTAGAGAGAAGGAATAGACTACACTGATATATTTTCCCCTATGAGAAAACTAGAAGCTATTAAGTTGTTTTTGGCCTATGCAACATTTAAGAACTTTAAAGTGTATCAAATGGATGTCAAGTCATCTTTTCTAAATGATGACTTAAAGGAAGAAGTTTACATAGAACAGCCTAAAGGATTTAATTTATTAGACAAACTAGACATGGTATGCAGACTAAAGAAATCACTTTATGGACTTAAACATGCCCCAAGAGCTTGGTATGAGAGACTTGATGGTTACTTAACCAAGATTGGATTCAAAAAGGGAGCAGAAAATTGCAACTTATTCATGAGAGAGATACCTGATGGACTACTAATTGTTACTATCTTTGTTGATGACATTATCTTTGGAGGTAATGACAAGCTTAGTGCAGAATTCGCCAAAGAGATGCAAAGTCAGTTAGAAATGAGCATGATTGGACCTGTCAAATATTTTTTGGGATTGAATGTAAAACAAACAAACATAGACATATTCATATATCAGTCTAAGTATGTGAAGGAAATATTGAAGACTTTAAAAATGGAAGATTACAAATCAATAAGAACCCCCATGATAATAGGAAGCAATATTTCTAAAGATGATGATTCCACAGCAGTTGACAAGACACTATACAAGTCTATGATCAGAAAACTCATATATCTTACTCAATCTAGACCAGATATTTCCAATGCAGTTGACATTGTTGGAAGATTTGTAGCTAAACCTTAACAAAATCACCTAATGGAAATAAAAAGAATATTCAAATACTTAAAGGGGACTATAAACTATGGTTTATGGTATCCTAACTCAGAGAATGTACAACTTCATGTGTATACAGATGCAGATTGGGAAGGTTGTGTTGATGACAGGAAGAGTACCTTAGGAGGAGCAGTATTTCTTGGAGACAAGTTGGTTACTTGGACAAGAAAGAAGCAGAATTGTATCTTTTAGTCGACAACAGAAGCTGAGTATGTTGTAGCAGCATTGAATTGTTCAACAATGGTTTGGATCAAACAAATGATTAAAGACTTTGGTATTTAGATTGATTATCCTATTTTTATTCACTGTGATAACACTAGCACTATCAATATGTCAAAGAACCCTATGATGCATGCAAAGACAAAACACATTGAAATAAAATATTAGTTTCTAAGAGAGAAAGTTGCAAACAAAGAAGTAAAGCTGGATTATGTGAGCACTAAAGAATAGTTAGCAGACATTTTTATAAAGCCTTTATCAAAAGATACTTTTGAGTATCTCAAGGAGAAGCTAGGAGTAATTCCATTTCTTGAGTCTGATTAGAATTTGTAGCAAAGAACATTAGTCCTTGGTGACTGATGAATGGTTGATCACTCTACTTTTGGAGTAGTACCTGTGCTTATTTTTGTTTGGCACCCTTTGCCATTGATTTTAAAGGGGGAGTAGTAGTAAGGGGGCGCATATACTCTGGGGGAGTATATAGTCATGAAAATAAAAACACAGTCAGAGGAGTTGTAGTAATGAAGAGGAACCTTTGATGAGGATATTGAGAAGATTTTAAAAAGAAAGGAAACACTTTTGGATTAATGGTGTTTTTAATCATATGTTTCTATCAATGTCAAAGGGGGAGATTGATGGAGATTTGCTTCTGTGCAAATAGTTGACTATATGTTTGTCATTGATGACAACATATAGTATACAATAATGAACCATATTTTGTTTTTAGTATGGATATGAGGAAGCCTTGCATGGTTTCTTTTATGTTTCAGACACAGTTACTACACCATGTACACACACGCAGATTTAGGTATGCAGTTTTAGTTGAGTTATGTTAATCTATTTTGGAAGTTATAGTTTCTGGTGATTATCTGTTAAGAGCCGATGTATTTACATTATTTCTTGAGTTGTGCCTATCTTCAGGCTATACATGTTCATAATAATGTTTAGTTATGAGTTAAATACTATTAACCAAAGGTGCTAATCATTTTTCATCCAAAGCATGATGTTTGAGTAATTTTGGTGGAGCCAACTACGTGAAGTGATGCATCTATTCAATTTGAGTTGCACCATTCTAATTATGTTGTGTGCTTGGTTTGGCTGACTAAAGAAGTACTAAAGGGATTCCTAAATCCAACAAAGATCACATCTTGTAGAGAAGATACTTATAGTAGATCATTTGAATATCACTAAGTGTGAATGATAAGATAAGAGACATAAAAGTATAGAGAAGAATGTCAGTTGTTTTGAGACAGTAAAGACATTTCATTCATCAAGAAAAGATCTATGTGAAGAAGCGGTGAAAGCATACAATACATTAGAACTGATCAAGACAGTGGGTCTACTCAAATAGTTAATTTATCAAATATAGTGTATATTTGGTTTGCTGAAGGTTGCAACCTTCATCATTTTAGCAGTGAGCTTTTGGACAGTGAATCCTCACCCCTAATAGGGTTAATTATAAAATAATCCTAATAGGGTTTGACCCTTAACTAGGTCACTGTACTTATTGCATTGTAAATATCAACTCCTAACAAGGTTGTAAGATCTTCTAACAAGGATTATTATACTCAAGTACAGTTCTTTGTGGGTGCTAATTCCCACCGGGGTTTTTACCTATTTGGTTTCCCCTTAACCAAAATTGTTGTGTTCTATCTTGTGTTATTTGAATGTGTTAATGCTTAATTTTATTCTGTAATTAATTGGAGAAAATAATTAAACTATATGATAACTGATTCACCCCCCCTCTCATTTATCCCTTGGGACTATTCCAACACATCACTGTCAGTATCAGTCATCTTTGCCCTACCTTTTCAAAGTCAAGATTGTCCATAGAATCATTCATGTCTTTCCTCAGAGAGTTCACCTTGGAATTTTTTACAATATCTTTTAGGTAATATTACCACCATTTTAAGTAGCATCCTAGTCATTCATTCCTAGATTTCCTCAGCATCTTATTACCAAAAAATCTAAAAAATTAGGTTTCATTTCTCCTCTGCATATTTCATTCACAAGATCACAAAATATAAAGGCATAAGGGATCCCAACACAAAACCCAGGCATGATCCCAACAGTGAAACTGATGTTCTTATTCAGAAGACCCGACAATTAGATTTCAATTATCTAGAGACTATTCGGCATCATGAGAAAACACACATTGATATCCCATAGTTACCCCCTATCCCTCCACCAAAAGATGAATTCTCATTTGAGAATATAAGGGCTAAATGCAATGTCAGGTAAGAAGTTAACGATGTCCTAGAAACCCCTACAGTAATGGTTGTTGTTGGATCACTATCGACAACTAACCCAGATGCGTACTTCAAAATGATTGCATAGAATGGTGCCAAACTACCCACTAGATATGACACCTCAACCATATTAGAAACCACCCCAATGCCATCATCTTGGCTTACATCCACAACACTTCTTCTAATCAGCTCAATTTTACCTTCTGGCAACCCCACGTAAAGTGTCTCCCAAGTGATCACATCTTCCACCACACTAGGTATCCACTACAAAAATCCTCTCAATGTCACTTTTCTACCCATATCTAGCACACCTTTCACCACAACAACACCCTCTATAATGACCTCAACCCATCCAGCACGTACATCTAATATGGATCCACCAAGACACAATCCAAACAACCTTTTGACAGGAGTTCCCTAAATCACTCAAGGGACATCCCAACAACACTCCATTAGTAGTATCCCTACAAGAGTTCCTTCCAATTTAGGAAACCCCCAAATCAATCAAGGGGAACCTCCACTAAAAAATCCCACCAATCCCAACTACTCAAATATTTTGGCTGCCTTTTTGAAACATCATGGAGTAACTAGGCCTAGCACTTCCAACCCCACAACATCACCTCAAAAACAACCTTAATATATCCCACCACCTCAGCAGAAATATTCATACATCCCACTACCTCAGTATCAACCTTCATATGTCCCACCACCTGAGAAGCAACCATCATTCATCCCACCACCTCAGCAACAACCTTCATACATCCCACCACCTTAGCAGTAATCGACATTCATCCCACCACCTCAACAATATCTTTCATATATTCCATCACCTTAGCAAAAAATTTCATACATCACACCACATCAACAACAACCTTCACACATTCCACCACCTCAACAACGACCTTTGTATATTCCACCACCGCAAAAATAGCCACCATATATCCCACCATCTCAATAGCATACATCCAATCTCCTCAACACATTCCATAACCTCAATATCTTCCACATACACTTTAGCCATAATATACTTCACCAACTCATTTCATCCCATCACATGTGTGAGAAAAATACACTATCATGGGTTACGAGACCTCATATAACTAGGCACCATCTTATAATAGTGGGACAACTTTTTTTTATCCTAATGTGGTGTCATCTACACCAATGCCCACTGAAGCCTTTGCCCAACAATTCCAACTTCTCTAGCAATAGGTTATTAAATTGCAAACAGGTGCTCCCAAGAGGTCTTACACTATTTTTATTCTTATTCCTTACCCATTTGATAGGACATTACACATGCCACCTTTTCCATGCAATTTTGAGACACCAAAAATTGACAAATACAAGGAAAGGGGAGATCCCCAAGACCATATACATGAATTATTCACAAATTTCATAGAAGTGGCCTACGATGACACTTACCTAATGAGACCATTCCCACATAATATCAGTGGGTCATCCATGGAGTTGGTTTCTAGACTTCTTACCAGGATATGATCCTGGAATGAACTAGCTAATAAATTCATATCAAACTATTCACACAACATTATCATGGAAGTAACATTAATGGATCTCTGTACTACTAAGAAAAAGAATCATGAAAACTTTACCTCTCTCTTACAAATATGGATAAATCTTGCATCAAAGGCATCTTTCCACATACCTTTAAAAGAGAAGATCCATATGTTCATAAAAAATTGTCAATTGGACATGATGTGTGAATTAAACTCCCAGAGAATTGAAACCTTTAAAGAGTTAGCTGAATAAGGATTAAAAGTAAAAAGATCCCTCACCCTAAAGGGTTCCATCAAGAAAGAGAATAGTAACTCAAGACCTTATGAAAAATCCAAGTACTAGTCTAAAAATAAAAATGTGACAAACGATGGCATTGTTGATGCTAAGATGGTCCAACTAGTCATGCACATAAAAGCACCACCAACACCTTCTCAGCAAACCCAATCATTAAAAACTACCCAGAGGGTTAACAAAACTGACATGAAAAACCAAGTAGTTAACCAAACCTACCAACAAAGTCTTGCAATAAAGCACATCACTCCTCCTCAAGACTTTACACCTCTTGTAAAACCTCTTGAGAAACTTCTACAACCTCATTCAGTCACCCTACCTGAAATTAGACATTATGAGGGTACCGGTAAACCTACATGGTGGAATTATATCACTTACTATGATTAACACATAACTAAGGGACAAAAGATAGTCAATTTCATACAATTGAAGTATATTATCCAGGATTTCATCGATCGCGGTGAGATATAAGTTATCAAAGACACGGGCACCACCAATACAAAATCTTCACAAAGCCACTTATGAATCATGGAAAAGGTCAGGCATCCACTTTTGGACATGACAATAAATAAAACTTAACCTACTCCAAACCTAATCCTGATCTAACCATTAACACTATCACCATCTAAGGTCCAGATACTAGTTGTATTGTTACTACTCGTCATTCCAAAATCACAGTGCAAGGAGCCCCGCCAAAGGCTGTTATACCAAATAAATTATCTACCCCACCATCAAGTCAGTATAACTTATTAGATCATCTGAAGAAGTCCTCAACACAAATCTATATCTATGAAATGCTTTTCATATTGCCCAGTCACAAAGAAGCATTAGATACAGCCCTGCAGCAAGCCTATATTTCAAAACATATAGAGGTCAATGAATTTCAAGCCATGATAGGAAATGTGTCCATGCAAAATCATGTTTCCTTCAGTGAGAAAGATATTCATATCCATAAAATGTCTCACAATGATCCCTTACATCTTGAAGTCTTTCTCAACCTCCATAAAATAAGACGAGTATTGATAGATGACGAAGAAGTTCTAAATATTTGTACCCTAAAATTGGTAAAAGAACTAGGCTACTCTGACAGTTGTGTAGATGTTACCAAGAAGATCATAATCAAAGCATATGATGATGAAGAAATACCTTCCCGAGGTGTCATTAGTCTTCCAATTAGACTAGGTCCAGCAACATAATACACCACCTTCCAAGTCTTAGAGCTAGAGATTGCTTACAACATGTTATTGGGATGACCATGGATCTGTTCCCTGCAAGCGGTAATGTCTACTTATCATCAATGTTTGAAATTTCCTCATGATGGATTTGAAATTGTAGTGCCTGGTGATAGAGATCCTTTTCTATACTATAAAAATTTGAGAGGACCTAGTTCCAATCAACTACCTAAAAATCAGGAGGCATCTTTGGCCTCTTCATCTCAACACATAGATTGTACAAACCTAGAAATATCAACTGAACTATCTACATCAGATCTCAAAATCCAAGTCAAATAAAATGGATGTGGATAATACTCCTATGCAGACTTCTTATGTGTGGGTAAGCTACCAATCTCACCCTGTACATAGGGAAATCCTAAGCACCCTCTCCAAAGGAAGTAGAAGCTAACACTTATCTATCCACCAACAGTGTTTGAAAGATGGGGAGACATTTATGAAGAATTCATAGAAGAAAACTTATCTTCCTAGTTGTACATAGATCAAGAAACCCCTGAGGTCAATATTTCAGTACATGAATATGGATGGGGGTATACTATTCTCTAAAAATAAGGGTATAATGGATGTTGTAGAATAGGAATGAAAGAACAAGGAATTCTCAAGCCAATCGCACCAACCCAAAACATAAAGCATCGTAGCTTAGGTTATAGACCACCGACATAAGGCATTTCAAATATCTCATTACCATCTTATATTAACACTTGTGTTTATAATGAAGTTGATACATCTGAGGAACTCCATTCTGACACAAACTCCTATGGCTATGAGTGGGATTCCCCACATACCACCAATGCCTTACACCTTAACAGTGTCATTACCCTACTATCTTTACAAGATAGGCCCACAAATCACCAAGCATGGATTGAAGAATTTTGGGCCAAATCTAAACCTTCATCCTTGTCCTCCTCTAAAACTCATGAGTCAGTGTCTGATTCATATATCAATACCTTTACCAAACTACCAATTCATCCTTCCAAACCAAAGACAACATAGCTTTAGTTTACCCCAACCTTATAGTTTGGGAACAACAAAAACCACCGGCCATAGATATTTTTGAGAATGATGAAGATATTGCTAAAAAATTTAGACTAAGACAAGGCATACCTATGGGTGACCACAAGGTAGGTTTCAGCATTGAATTGAATAGCACAGCATACTTTGGGGAGCTATATCAATCCTCTAGTCGTAAAATTGAAAGAGAAAATATAAGGCTATTAGGTAAAAACTGAAAAGCGCCTTGTAGCTCCAAAATAGTAAAAATAAAAGATGTATCTGAGCGTGAAAAACTCACTGAGGCACCAGAGGATGGAAACATTTATATAATCCCCTTACAAAATAAAAATTACCATTAATGGAAGAGAAAACTATAACAATCTACATTGGCACTGAAGAAACACAAAGACTAGTCCACCTAGCAGAGTCATTAACACTAGAAGAAAGAGAACAATTCATTCAGTTCTTTAAAGATAGGCAAATCAACTTTTCTTGGTCATACTCTACATGCCTGGATTAGATCTAGAATTAGTGCTACACCATCTTCCACTAAATCAAGGGGCAAATCTATACAAACAAAAGCTCCACAAAATGCATCCAAAGATTTCTCTATTGGTTAAAGTCGAATTGAAGAAACTAATGGACATAGGCTTTGTTAGACCTATTGACTATAAATATTGGATCTCTAATCTTGTACCTATATCAAAATCATGTGGACACATAAGAATTTTCATTGAATTCAGAGATCTAAATTTGGCTTGCCCAAAAGATGATTTCCCATTTCCAAACATAGACATGATCGTTGATCTCACTTTAGGATATAAGATGTTGTCACTCATTGATGGTTTCCCCAGATATAACCAAATGAAGATTACACATGAAGATCAACATAAAATGGCTTTCACTTGTGCCCGAGGTACTTGTTGTTGGTGTGGCATGCCCTTCGGTCTAAAAAATGTTGGAGCAACATATCAAAGAGCAATGAAAACTATCTTTCATGACATGATGCATATCACTATGGAAGACTACGATGATGATATAAGGGCAAAATACCTAGAGAGAAATATATATCTATTAGTATTAGGGCCAGTCTTTGACAAACTTTGGGAGTACAATGTAAGGTTAAATCCAAAGAAATGTGTCTTTGGTGTCACATCAAGAAATATGTTAGGATTCATTGTTTCCCATAGAGGAAGAGATTGATCCTAAAAAGGTTCAAGCTATCATTAATATGCCTCCACCAACAACACTAAAGAACTAGAGGAGTCTACTGGGCCAACTACAATTAGTAAGGTGATTCATCTCACAGCTAGCTAACAAATGTCATCCATTCCAATACTTGATACACAAAGATGTCAAATTTGCATGGACCAAAAATTTCCAAGCAACATTTCAAGTATTGAAGGACTATATGTTCTCAGCACCAGTCTTAGTAGCACCTATTCTAGATCAGCCCTTATTTTTATACATATCAGCTATAGAGCACTCACTGGGGTCAATATTGGCACAAAATGATGCCAAAGGAAAGGAAAGATCCATCTACTATATCAGTTGTACACTTGTGGCATATGACCTAAACTACACTGCAATTGAACGAGCATGCTTGGTTGTAGTTTTTGCTTCTCAAACACTCAGACATTACATGTTAAGCCATAAGATGATTCTAATAGAAAAAATTGATCCATTAAAATATCTATTGAGTAAAGCTACATTGACAGGGCACCTCACCAAATGGGTCATGACACTTAGTGAGTTCGACATTGATTACATGGATAGAAAAGAAATAAAGGGACAAGTAATTGTCGACTAGTTGGAAGATGCACCCTTACCTTCTATTCATCCAATGTTGATAGAGTTTCCATAGGAGAACATATTTTCTCTGGAGGAGCAAAACTAGTGAAAAATATACTTCGATGACTCTCACACACAAAAGGGATCAGGTGTTGGCATAGTATTTATCACTCCCCAAGGAGACTCCATTTTGAGATCATATAGGCTGACCTTTGATTGCACCAATAATATAGTCGAATATGAAGAATTGATCATAGGGCTCAAGACAGTTGTCCAATGGAAGATCCAATAGTTACAAGTATTTGGAGACTCCCAAATGATTATCATCCAAGTCAATGACACCTATGTCAAAAAGGATGAAAAACTCATTCCTTATAAAGCCTTAGCAAAAGACATAAAGAAACATTTTGAAATAATATCATTTCAGTAGTTACCAAGGACAAAGAACAAAGCAACATATGTTATGGCTACTATATGATCTTTTCTCAACATGCCACCATATCTGACACATTATTAATTCATGGTTAAATGTCTCATAGTCCTTTCCTTTGAAGTGCCCAAGTCAGAGTTCATATGCAAAATTGTTTGTCCCAATGCTCCCTGGTACTAAGATATATACACTTATCTAACTAGCCAAACAATCCCCGTTGACTTGTCCCAGAACCAAAAGAAGTCCTTGATAAGGCAAGTCTCCTGATACACTATCATATCTAATACACTTTATCATCATAGTCTGGATGGAACACTCCTCAGATGTATTGACTCAGATGAATAAAAAATGATGATATTAGAATTACATGATGGCACATGTGGTGCTCATTCTAGTAGCTTAAATTTAACTAAGAAGCTTTTAAGAATTGGGTATTATTGGCCTACAATGCAAAAAAATTATTGCCTATATGTATAGAAATGTAGAAAGTGTCAGATACACAGGAACCTCATCCATGCACCTTCTCAGGAACTATAGCCACTCACATCACCATGGCCCTTTTCATAATGGGGGTTTGACCTAGTTGGCAATATTCATCGCTTATCCTCTGATGGTCGTAAGTACATACTAATAGCCACTAATTACTTCACAAAGTGGGTTGAATAAATTCCAATGACCTACACCATTGGCAAAAAATATTTCCAAGTTCCTTTTGAACTATATCATAAGTTGGTACGGTGTTCCACAGACCATCATTACAGATCATGGCTCCCCCTTCAAAAATAAGCAAGTAGATGAGATTTGTTGAAAATTCCATATCCACCATAACTATTCTTCACTCTACTTTCCCAAAGAAAATGGCCAGGTTGAGGCTACGAACAAAACCATTATTAAAATTCTTAAAAAGATAGTCAATGAAGTTGGTTGAGACTGGCATCTCCAACTCAACCCTACCTAATGGGCATTACACAATATTTTTTGCACTTCCACAGGTGCCACTCCATATTCACTAGTATACGGTAATGAATCCATCTTGCCAATAGAGGTTGAACTCCCATCATTGTGTGTATCCCTCAAGTACATCATTTCAGATGAGGAATATAGAATATCTAAACTACAGTAGCTAGAGTTGCTTGATGAAAAGAGACAAAACACACTGACACATTTGCAAGCATATCAAAAACATCATAGAAGAAGATAAAACAAAAATTTCATTCCTAGATCTTTTGAATTTGGTGATCTAGTCCTAATGGAAAATAAGAAAAATCAGACAGAAAGAGAAAAGTTAGGAAATTTTGAACCAAAATGGTTGGGTTCTTACATCATTACACTAGTCTATGGATCTAGAGCATATCAGATATCCACATTAAAGGTTGATCCCCTATTGGATCCCATCAACAGCTTGTATTTGTGCAAGTATTATTCATAACTGTTAGAGTACACTCATTTCAAAAAGGCAAAAAAAAAAATTAAAAGAAAAAAAAATGGTTACCTTGGTGAAAACCTGGCAATCAGGCACCTTTGGTAACACAAAAATATAAATACAAGAGAAATAAATTTTCCCTATGGTGAAAACCATTTTGGTGGTACCTTAAGAAAGTACCATGGTGAAAATTGGGCAATCTAGTGCCATGTGTAGAGATCGTTGCTCTACCATCTATTATGACTCTAACCTAGTATCACTTATCATTTCATCCATGTTTTGAAATAAAAAAATTTCATAGCTTGATATTTCTCAATAGTCCTTGTCCTAAAAGCCTCATATTCAACACAAAGTCAGTCCACCATGGCCATTTCATAATAAAATACCCACTCTGTCCAGACTGGGGGGCACCCAATGTCATGATCCATCAAGCACTAAAAAAATCCTTTAAAAAATTGTAAAAATTTCTTAAAATACATAAAAATTTAAAAATGTCCTGAAAAATCTCTAAAAATTAGAAAAGTTTTAAAAAGTTAAAAAATAATCAAAAAATTTAAAAATATTCATCTAGGGTGACCATGTATGGGGTGTCTATGATAAGGGCCTTCACTTATGTGATACATCACACATACCTCAACTCCAAACATACAAACTCTATGGTGGACCAAAAACATTTGTAAAAGATCCTGAAAAAATATCTTCGAACAACCAAAAAAATCATAAAATTAAGAAAATCTACAATAAATCTTATTCAAATATCAATTCAGTTCTTTTGCATTTTGAAATGACCATTGAACGACATCATTCACCAAGTCTGAGATTCAACAAAACCAAGTCAAAATATTCAAACTCATGAGAAGGTCCTCAGTCAAATTGATCATATTGTCTCATCTATCAATGAAGTCCCATAGCACAATATTTTGTCAAGACAATCATGTTATTTTAGACAAGGAAGGGAACACTCAAAACCAGATGGAGAAATCTTATACGAGGTACCCTATACTTCATCTGATAGCATCAGAAAAATGTCACAAATCAATGTCCAAACAACTACAAAAACACAGACACATGATCAATATGGTTTCTTACTTATTGAGTCTAATTATTCTTATTATGTATTGATTTTTGTAAGTCATGTTCCTATGCATCTCCAGGATTCCACCTAAGTGATTAGAGATTCCTTGATGGTTCATGACTTATATTTTCTTGTCCACTGTTTGTGGGATGTTGATTGGGAAATCTTAAAAGAGCATTTTGGGTGTCTTTGGTAAGAGCCTTCACAACCACATGTGATATCTAATTCCAGGGCTTGTAATAGATAAATTGGTTGTGATATGTCAGTCATACCTCAACTCTTAACACCCGACCTATATTTATCGGCCCACATTCCTTGTATGTTCAAAGTTCTTGTTAGAATGCAAAAGGATAGGCATTCCTAGATCTTTAATATCTAGGTATGATGATGTTCAAGTTTTTCTATAATAAAAGTGCCTCAATGATGAAAGATATTGTTCAATTCAATTAGAATTCAAATGTGTTTATTAAAAATGGAAGCACTTTGTTTACTATAATCTAAGGGTTTTAATCAAGGATTCATCCTCATTCTCTCCTCTCTTAACTTTCTATCAATCAATTCTAACATTCTATTGGTCAATCATATATAGGGCATGTCTTCCCTAAAACCAGACATTGTCACTAGTCTTATATAGGATGGGTCCTTCCTGAAAGAAGATATGATTCTTATCAATAATCACTATGACCAATGACGATAGTCATCATGACCTACCAATATTCTCCACTTTTAACTAAATATTATTTTCTTGCATCATTTCATCTAACATTCATCATCTTCTTTCAAGAGATTAGTCATGCTTTTCTTGCATAAATAATCTCTGGAGGGGGCATCATTTACCTCGTTGTCACCTTTTCCCACTGGGGCATGTCAGGGCATGATTTTTATTAATTATTCTTTGAAATAACACATAAAAGCATTGTATCAAAGAGGGGCAAAATGTAGACACTTAAAAATGACGTATTGCTCTATTGCAATGACATTACTAATATTCCTCTTTAATTAATTTAATAATCTAGATTATTTAATAAATTGTGTCTTTCTACCATATTCTAAGATCAAAATAATCATTTCTCTTTAATTTCATAATTAAGGGGTTTTAATTAATTACTTTAATTATTCAACGTCTAATCAATATTTTATCACCTATTTGTCTACAAAATAATTAAACATTATTTATTTATTCCCCGTCTCCTTATAATTAATTAAATAATCAAATTTAATTAATGTTCCATCTTCATTAATTATTACATTTATTTAATTAAACTAATTATTCCCCTCTCATGATTAAATAATTTTATTTATTTATTTTAACTAATTATCCCCTCTCGTGATTAAATAAATTATATTTATTTAATTAAACTAATAATTCCTCTCTCATGAGGCAGAAGCCTACAACATAGTGGTAAGTTGTGAGCCTCTTAATTGGGAGGTATTGGGTTTGAATCTAATCAACTTAATAATAATAATAATAATAATACTAATAATAATAATAATAATAATAATAATAATAATAATGAAAATAATGAAAATTAAAAATACTCTCAGGCTTCGGTCGATTACCTATCAAAAAAATTCCTCTCTCATGATTAAATAAATTAGGTTTATTAATTAAACTAACAATTCCTCTCATAAATAAATAAGTAATTATTTATTTACAAAATATCCTCACATGTGTAAATAAATAATTTATTATTTATTTAAATCATATTTATCCTCCTGAATTCCTAACACGCACTCGCTTTGAGTTAACTTCTCAATCACAATTCCTTCCTCCACAATTCTCTCCTAACTATTCAATCCACATTGTTAATTCCTCCTCCAGCAATCAGTTAAGACTCCAGACAAATCAGTCTTCTAATCCATGCAATCAGTTAACTCATCCATACCATTTGTTAAATCACTAGTCTATTCAAGTCATCTCTCCAATCTAGTTGATGATAGGTCAATCAATCCTCTAATCATGGTAGTCAAGCTCAGTTGAACTCCTACTCACTCTGATTTCAACTTCTCAATCATAGCTAATCAATCCTTCAATCATGGATTCTTGGTTGAAACCCCTAAAATCTTATAAATAGAGAGCCAAACCTTTGATTTTGGTAACCGCAAATGCTTTAAATTCTTATGTTGACATACAATTGAGCACTCGTTTCTAAGAGCCCACATTGCATGGAGAAGGGGAACAACAGGGAAGGACTACATGGTTTGCATATTCATTTTGTTTGAAATGATTTCATATTATTAATCATTTATTCTTTCTATTTATCTTGCTTTCTTTCTTGATATTGGGAATACTAACTGCTTTAACAATATCTTTGTGGTTGAGATTTTAGTGTTATTACAGGATTCTATTATATCTTATTATAAATATCATTTACCTCGTTGGCGCATTTTTCCCACTGGGGCATACCGGGGCATGATTGTTATCAATTATTCTTTGAAACAACGCCTAAAAAATATTGTATCAAAGAGGGACAAAATGTAGACACTAAAAAATGACCTATTGCTCTAATGCAATGACATTACTAATATTCCTCTTTAATTTATTTAATAAACTAGATTATTTAATGAATTGTGTCTTTCTACCATATTCTAAGATCAAAATCACCATTTCCTTTTAATTTCATAATTAAGTAGTTTTAATTAATTACTTTAATTATTCAATGTCTAATCAATATTTCATCACCTATTCGTCTACAAAATAATTAAATAATTAAACATTATTTAATTATTCCCTGTCTCCTTATAATTAATTAAATAATCAAATTTAATTAGTGTTCCCCCTTCACTAATTATTACATTTATGTAATAATTAAATCAAATTTTATCTCATGATTAAATAAATGATATTTATTTAATTAAACTAATCATTCCCCTCATGCTTAAATAAATTATATTTATTTAATTAAACTAATTATCTCCTCTCATGATTAAATAAAATATATTTATTTAATTAAACTAATAATTCCTCTCTCATGATTAAATAAATTATATTTATTTAATTAAATTGATAATTCATCTCATAAGTAAATAAGTAATTATTTATTTACAAAATATCCTCACATGTGCAAATAAATAATTTATTATTTATTTTAAATCATAATTATCCTCCTAAACTCCTAACTCACAGTCACTTTGAGTTAGCTTCTCAATCTCAATTCCTTCATCCACAATTCTCTCTCCTAACTATCCAATCCACATTGTTAATTCCTCCCTTGGCAATCAGTTAAGACTCTAGTCAATTCAGTCTTCTAATCCATGCAATTAGTTAACTCCTCTATACCATTTGTTAACTCACATGACTATTCAAGTCATCTCTCCAATCTATTTATTGACAGGTCAATCAATCCCCTAATCATGGTAGTCAAGCAAAGTTGAACTCCTACTCACTCTGAGTTCAACTCCTCAATCAGAGCTAATCAGTCCTTCAATCATGGATTCTTGGTTGAAACCCCTAAAATCTTATAAATAGAGAGTCAAACCTTTTATTTTGGTAACCACAAATGCTTTGAATTCTTATGTTGGCATATAATCGAGCACTCATTTCTGAGAGCCCACATTGCATAAATAAGGAGAACAACAAGGAAGGACTACATGGTTTGCATATTCATTTTTTTTGAAATGATTTCATTTTTATTTTTTTGGATAAGTAAATGGCCAATACTTTTATTAATTTAAAATAATTTTTACAATGATTCCTCCATTCAGTGCGTGCACCAGAGGAAATGAATAGAGGCAAGAAAAACCTTTGGTACTACCCAGGACTTTCGTCCAACACATTATTACATAAAATTTTATAAGGTATTCCTCGTTTTACATTAAATGACAAGGGAATACCCTTGTTTACATAGAGAAGACTAAAAATATTATATGTAATCTTTACATATTTCTAATCGAGCACAAACTTTGTAGGATTTATATTGTTACCCTCTGAATCTTGATCCAATTTATGAATGAAGTGTTGTACCTGCATCTGCAATTTACTTCCACTGCACTATGTAAACTTGTTAGGTAAAATTACTTACTATTTTGAATTGAGAAGTCCCTATAAGATCTTCTATTTTTAAAATCCCAACCTAAGATATCAGTATTTCTAATTGTATATAAAATAGGTTTAAGACAAAATTTAACATTTTGTAGCTTAATACCCTCTTAATTAGTCATCTCTTTATTCCTAAATAAGAGATTTTCAAATCTGTAAAATACTGAGTAGTTTATCAAAATACCCTATATACAGACATCATAAATTTTTTATATTAAAATATGGTATTCATATTAAAATCTATAGAGAGTACAGACTTTACTTGTTTCCATGTATGTAATATTTGCATCAAAATAACAGTCTTCTTTCTTCAAAATAATATTGTTCCTTAAGTCAAAATAAGTCCTAACAAGAGCTCATGTATTTTGGAACCTATTGTGAGTAATAAAAACTAGTGTGTTAAAGGAACACAAAGTTAAACTAAGCATTCAAACAACTAACCAATTACCACATATACAATTAGACCCAAAAGAGAAATCAAATCGTTAAAAAAATTCTAAGAGTATGCAAACCTCCCAAACTAAGTAGAAAATCTCTTTGATGTGTAGATTTGGTCCAATATGACTTGGATGTGTGCTCAATAGATGCTTCAATCTTCAAAAAATTGGATAAGTGTTACTTCTAGGATGATTTGGGCATTATAAGGGTGCAATGAATGTTTTTGGCTCTCAAATGAGTATTATAACGTTGCATGAAATGGGGATGATTTGTGAAGGAAGTGAGGGTCAATTTATAGGAAACTGGAGGCTTGAATGGATGGTTGAGATGCAAACTTGAGGAAGGGTGGAGATGCATTTGAGAGGAAGAACATGGATTGTGCTTTCTCAAATGTCTCCCATTGTGACAAGTGTCACAAGAAGAGAGGTTTGGAATAATGAGGGAATGTGATTATTTTGGTAGATGTGAGAGGGGACAAGATGGGAAAAGAAGTATGGAGTGTGTAAGAGGGATGTAAGAGCATTTAAGGAAGACCTAATGAGATATGGATGGGGATTTGAGTGATGTGACAAGAAGTTGACTTTGGGGTTAGGGTCGAGTTCTTAATCCTTGGATTAGGATTGTGCACATGCTTAGGGAGTGATTAGGCTTAGGTTTAGAGGACAAGTGAGGTGATTAAGAAGATGTGATGGGAGAAGAGAGAATGAGTGGAGGGTTTAATTAGTTAATTGGGGTCAAATAACTAATAATAAAGGATTAGTATGTGTGAATGGGTTGGGTTGAGTTGGAACTTTGGGTTAGGTGGTTGAGCATGGTTAGTTTAGGGTTTAAAGTTACGAGCCATGTGCTCAAATTGAATTAAATAGAATATTTAATTCACAAGTGGGATAAAAGGGGAATTTATGAATTAAGTTAAACAAACAAGTATATTCATTCAACTTAATAGAGGAAAAGGATTTAATTAATTATTAGACTATGGGTTGTCATTTAATAATTAATTGGACTATAGCTTAATTAATTAAATTAATTGAGCTAGGGGATAACATAAATTAATCAAATAAATATGTAATTATTTAATCAATAATGTTCTAGAAAGGCACTAAATTTAATTAAATATGTTAATCAAATTTAGGTGTCTACATTTTTCCCCTCTTTGACATAGGGTTAGAATAATGCTATTTTGAAGATGTTTAAAATAATAGATGATGGGAAGACGTGACTTAGGCAACTAGGTTTCCCTAGGCTAATGGAGAGAATAGAATTTGGTTAGGGTGATGCCCCCTCGAGAGGGCAGAAGGGAGAAACAATGAAGCCCTAGCGGCATCTCGAAAAGAAGGTAAAAAGTGACAGAAAATAAAAAGGAAAGGACAAGGGGTAGAGAGAGAGGAATTAGAAATAATAGGGTAAAATGCAGTCTAAAAGAAATTTGGAGGGGATGGGGGCATTCGAGAGCAGAAAAGAAAGGTCTGGGTGGGATATATATGGCTAGAAGGGTGACGAAATAGGTTTATTGTGCACTTTGAGCTTATAAAATCCTTAATGATTTTGAGCTCTGTGATTTGACGGGGTGATGGCTAAGAGGGGGTGACTAAGGCATCGAGTGGACATGGTGTGTAGCATACGGCAGCACGGGACATTGGACAGACAGGTAAGCTCAAGAAACGGGCATTGTGATTTTTCTTTTGATGCTTTCTGTAGGTTTAGGGGGATCAAAAATGCATTCCCATGAAAGGATCCCCAGCGGCAATGCCATCGGGATCAGCGGAAATGTGTTCCCATGAGAAGCTGGTTGGGGGTAGGATGGGCTTAAGGCATTTTGGCGGGAATGCCATTGGGAGGGTAGGGCTTGAACTTGTGGCAGGAATGCGTTCCCACAAGGATTTATTGCGGGAATGCATTCCCAGAGCTAGGAGGGATGGGGAAGGAAAAAATGAAGCAGTCCTATGAGGGACCAAGGGGTAAGGGGGGTAGTGATGTCTTGTAGCGAGAATGCATTCCCCCAACACGGGGTTGGTTATAGGTAGCGTGTTCCTGTAGTTGCAGGAATATGTGTTAGATGGGAGAGAACGCTAAAAAGAGAGGAATGAGGATAGAATAACAAGAGGGGGGAAAAGGAATGTGGTTAGCAGGTTTTAGGAAGGACTAGAATGACTGATGAGTGCTTGGATTTTGTGCAGTGGTCCATTGATCGACTCACATCATGGGAGAGGCATGTTGTTCTGCTACGAGTAGCAGATCATTTCACACTGGTAGACTAGGCTCGGGTATATGCTATTGGCTTGGGGTATCTATCATGCATGCCACATAGGTGGGCATACATGGAGATGGTGACTGCACTATGCAAGCGGTGGCAGTCAGAGACAACATCATTTCATCTCTTGATAGGGGAGATTATGATCACACTAGAGGATTTGTACCAGATATTCTGGTTTCCCATCCAAGGGAAAGAGGTGGTGGTAGCACACGTGACACAGGACAAGGCCCTTACCACATTGGTCAGGTCAGGTACCACACTCCCTTTGTGCCATGGTCAAAGTGCGCTAGACCGACATTTGGATGTGCATCTGATGCATTGGATATACTTTTACATGTGTGGATTGGTTTTGGGGTACATTTCCCTAGACACGGGAGGGACGGGCATTACACACAGCCTAATCCCAATGATCATGTGGATCATAAATGCAGGGGTACCTGTAGTATGGGATACATTGATTCTCATAGAGATCTACCAGGATCTCCACCAAATAGTTTATCATGGTGGTAGAGGTCACCTGAGGAGTATTAAGTGTATCACACTAATCTAGGTGTGGGCATGGGAGAACATAGTCATGCTCAGACCACTTTGGAGGAGCACATGATAGGAAGATAATCATGTGGTGTATAGCTAGGGAGAGCCACTAACTTATCAAGACATGGATGATACCGACTATAGGAGGGTTACCATTGATGAGATCCAAGATGGGATTGCATGGAGGCCTTACACACATGTGGGACCCTAGGCCGAGGACCAGACACATCTTCCTTACACTATGATACCCACATTCCTGACAGGGAGATGGGACCATATAGTGGAGTAGTACCAGTCGGATAGAGTGGCGAGATAGTTTGGATACACGCAGGGAGTACATGATCTTGCAAGGTGGTACAGGAGGGTGACCCAAGAGAGGGTGTGAAATTTTGGGCCCACATTAGCCAGGAAGGGGTTACGAGAAGCCTAGTGGGGTATTTAGCCTATCAAGTGGGATTGTCAGGGGGGCCAGTAGATGCGGGGAGCACCCAGGAGTATAGGGATTCATTTAGGAGACCATGTGTTGTGGGGAGGATAGGATTACTACTTGAGGCTGATATAGTGGGTCGAGTAGTAGCCTTGGCTGCAATCTAGAGGAGGATGAGGGGAGGATGGATGGCCAGATGGGCGAGGCCCATATTGGTGGCAGTCCCTTAGAGACAAGCACTAGTGGCAGGAGGGAGAGGAGAGGTAGAGAGAGGAGAGGAGAGAGAAGAGGAGGAGATAGGGATGAGAGAGGGGAGGGGGATCAAGAGATCAGGGGAGAGGAGGCAATGGAGGTGGATGGGGGGATTAGGAGGCAAGGCTGCCACCTAACATGGAGGGGCCTACAGATAGGGGGGTCATCATTAGGTGGTCCGATGGATTCATTACCAGAGAGGTTGAGATCCATAGAGATCATACATGCAGCCACTACTCAGCAGCTACGAGACACTCAGGGAGAGAGGGATGCACTGAGGGCAGAGAGGGATATGTTGAGGATGGAGAGGGACTAGGTCCATGTGGATGTAGCTAGCCTTAGGAGATAGGTGGTCGATCTAACCATGGAGGTGGGGGACTTGAGTGGAGAGATGGGTGTCGCACAGGCATAGTCTGGAGAGATGATGGAGGATGGGTTTTCCCTTATGGAGGAGAGAGATAGACTAGTGGTAGAGAGGGATG
>MU225287.1:523682-535341 GCA_018584345.1 Thuja plicata | reverse complement strand
GGATGAGAGAAGAGCTATATTTTGTTGGAAGAGGTGGTGTGGTGGTTCTTATTAGGGAGGTGATGATGATCAGAGAGAGGGTAGGCTAGTATAGAGCCATGTATCATTCGGTAGTTCCACCAGCACAAAGAGAGTCATTCAAGTCAGCTAGGGGTTTAGTGGTGTCAAGAGGAGGGGATGTGGCTTGGTCAACAGGAGGTAGTGGATAAGGGGGAGGGTCTACACCTAGGGTATAGGATCATATCTAGAGGACAAGGAAAAGTCAGAGGACCGGGCATAGCCAGGGCCATGGACATTCAGGTGGTGGGTCTCTTCATATGTGAGATGCATAAAGGTTTGATACAAGAGCCTCTAGATAGATACAGGGTATAGGTGTAGGGATAGGGATTAGCAGTAGCATAGGTATAGGTACCAGGTCAGTAGGAGGCACATTTACATGTCTCTGGAGTGCAGGGTGGGGATAAGGATTCTAAATTTTTTTAGCAGGCCCGAGCGAGAGTGAGATATACATTGGGGCCCATATAGGTACCCATTATAGGGGATGATCAGGATACAAGGATGCATGATGTAGATGAGAAGCCTCCCACAAGGGGCCCAGAGGGACAGTGATGTATTGTGATGCTGTGCTATTATTTTTGTTGGGACCTAGAGCCCATTTTTTATGTATATGTATATGAGACACTTTGGATGCACATTATGGACTTTTATTCTTTCATGATGTTCAGGTGGGTTTTTGATAAATGATGCAGATTTTTGGCTGATATGTATGTGTTCTGAGTTTTTCATAGTTATGGATGCATGATATATGCTATATGATGTATATGATGGACTGACACATGGGTGATGTAGGATGTGATGCATATTTATGACATGTTGATTATGCAGGATTAATGATGTTTATATATGATGTAGTGACGTGTGTGGATGTAGGATGTGATATGGTTTTATGATGTATGTAATATATATGCTTATGGAATATGTATGTAAATGAAAACAAATGTGATGTTAATAATGCCAGACTAAAAATGACCTAACAATGCAAGATTTAAAATGAACCTAAAATGAATCTGCAATGGATTAACAATGATTAAAATGAACTTGAAAATGAGTTAACAATGCAAGACTAAAATGAACCTTAAAATGAGTTAACAATGTAAGACTAAGATGAGTCTATAATGAATGAACAATGCAAGACTAAAATGGATTAAAATGAATTATCAATGCAAGACAAATGAATCTAAAATGAATGAATAATGCAAGACTAAAATGGATCTAAAATGAATTAACAATGCAAGACTAAAATGGATCTAAAATGAATTATCAATGCAAGACAAATGAATCTAAAATGAATGAACAAGGCAAGACAAATGGATCTAAATTCAAATGACTTAATGCAACTTATACATGAATGGTAATGAAAATAAAAGATGCACCTAAAAGGATGATAATGAAAATGATGAATAATGCAATCGAGAATGAATGCAAAAGTGCGAAGTGGAAATGCAACACATCACTGTCCAATGAGGGTCGGGTTAATAGTTTAGAAGAAAGGGGATGGGTAAGCATGTGCACAATAAGAATTCAAGGGATAGGAGATGATAGGTGGTGGGGAATTTCAAGTTTGCATTAGGGATGAGGGATTAGGTGTGTGTAGGATCATGAGGTATGGGGATTAGATGAGTGTTGGGAGGTAGGATTGATTGTAGGATAGGATTGGTTTTTTGGATAGGATTGCTTTTTTGGATAGGATTTTTTTTGGGGATATGGGGGGATTATTCTTGAAGCTTGAGTGAGGGGTATTCTAGGATGAAATACCACTATGTAGTTTGAGCACTTATTTTGATATAGCAATTATAGAGATCATGCCAAGGTTACCAAGAATGTAAGGCCTTGTCACTGGTGTTGCAGAGGAATGATGCAACAAACATGCGGGGGTTTCCCCAGCATCACACATGAGTCCTGAAAGAGACATGGTGGAAATGATGTTGGAGAAGCCCACAAACAAATGACATTTCCCAAGTGCAGCATGTGAACCCAAACAGATTGCATATGTGCAAGGGTCATGTCTAACTTACTCAAAGGTAGAAAATGAAAAAGATCAAGTTCCCTATCTTAGGTGCATCCATTCATAGCATACCATGATATGAAGAATCGTGGCAACCTTGAGGAGGAGAACAACTGAGAGAATCGGGAACAAAAAGAAACAAAATCAAAATTCAAGATCAAAATTCAACTACAAGACACCTTTTTCCAGAGAGATCAAATGATATAGAATGTTGATTGGATTTAGGTCAGACATGAGGAAGGATACATCCTACAAGGACCTGCTGATGGAGGAGATGTCAAATGGGTAACTGATGGAAAAAATATGTACTGAGGTCAAACTGATGAATCAAGATTTTCTCAAAAGGGACTTGCTATAGCACAGGATTCAAAGAGGAACAAGATCACTTTCTACAAGGAGACCGATCAAGGACGTGAGATATGTATAGGCAAGACCAGATGTAAGATTGGACTTACGTAGAAAAGATATGCACATACAGAAAGCACTAGAAGATTAGGGATTGGGATAGGATGATATATGTACAGTGAGGACTGATAATTATATACAAGACTATATGTTCAAAAGCTCAGGATAGAGGATATGAGGGCTATTATGAACTGGTGCATGTGATGAGGGAATACCTCGGGAACACTGGCAATGTTGAGGCTGAGGTGGATGCGATGAGTGAGATGGAGGAGAATGAGATTTTGATAGATAATGATATGGTCCACTATGTGTGATGCATGATTGCCAGGTTTTCACCACACATACTTGGCCAAGGCGCTTGATTGCCAAGTTTTCACCATTGGACGATTTATTTCTCTTTACTTTTTTTTTATCTTTTTGAGTTTTTAAAAAAAAAATTCTTTTTGGATTTTTTGTTTTTTTTGTCATCATCAAGGTGTCTGTTTACCATATTTTCACCAAGACAATGATTTTTTTAAGACTTTTTATACTTTTTATGGATTTTTTCAGATGACTAAAATGAACAATCCAATTGTCAGGCATAGAAGCACTTGAGATGAATGATGTTGATGGCATCATTCAGGGTTTCTCCTTCAAGAGTAGATAATTGAAATTCCCCTAAACCAAAACATGCAATGATGATATAGGGACCTTGCCATGTGACCTCAAACTTCCTTTTATTTTCTCATTTTTTACCCACTTTCTAATTTTCTTTTAGTACTAGGTATCCCACCTGGAACTGGCGTGGGTGGATTTTCTTGTTGTAGCTCCTCTTGAGCCTGTTTTGATAAATGACCAGGTGGTTGTATGCTTGCTGACACTTCTTGTCCAATAGTTCCAATTGTGTGAGCCTATCTACTTTGTAATCTTCATCATTGATCAGACCTCTTAGTGATACCAGGAGTGATGGCAGTTCAACCTCAATTGTAAGATAGCTTTAGAACCATAGACAAGGGAATATGGAGTGGTGCCTTTGGGAATGTAGTAAGAAGTGTGATATTCCCAAAGGGAAGGGTTAATTTGGAGGTTCCAGTCATGACTAGTATCATTGACAACCTTCTTGAGGATCTTGAGAAGGGTTTTATTGGTTGCCTCAGCTTGGTCATTACCTTGTGGGAAGTATGGACTGGAATAGTGATGATGGATATGGAGGCACTCACACAGATCATCTACATGTTGGTTCTCAAATGGAGTTTCATGATCTGTGAAGATGGTGGATGGGATGCCAAAGTGGTAAATGATATGGTAGAGGATGAACTTGGAAATTTGGATGCCTATTGTGAGGGTGAGTGGGATTGCTTTGACCCACTTTGTGAAGTACTCAGTGGCTGTGATGATGTATTTATGACCCTTAGAGGATAGGGGATTATCTTACCAATGAGGTTGAAACCTCAATAGGAAAATGGCCAAGATGGCATGATGGGATGTAGGTCTTGCACTGGGGCATGTATCAGATTAGCATGTTGCTGACAGGATAGGCACTTCTTCACAAATTTGCAAGTAGCATGCTCCATGGTAGGCCATTAGTATCCGATCCTAAGAATTTTTTTGGCCAAGACCATTCCACTTGTGTGGGTGCCGCAAATTCTAGCATGCACCTATCACAATGCCTGGATATCTTTAGTTTCATCTAGACACTTGGAGAGAACATTGTGATAGCCTCGATGATAGAGGGTGTTAGCCACAATAGTGTAGCGGGAAGCTCTAAAAATTAGGCTATGGTGTTAGGTGTTTGTGAGGTGAGGGGATATGATACCATTTATCAGATAAGCATGGATGTCTTGGTACCATGGGGACTAAGGACCAACCAAGAAACATACCTGATTAATGTCATCATTCTCATATGTGGGCGCATGAAGTTGCTTTACTAAGAATTCATACCATGTGGTGTCATGCGGAATTTCCAAGAGAGACCCTATAGTAGCCATTGCATCAGCGGCCTTATTTTGTAAGCAAGGTACTTGTGTGATCTGAAGGTTGGGGAAGTGCTCCTTCATTTTATCCACCATTTCTTTGTAGGGAAGTAGTTTGTCTTCCTTTGTTTGGGATTCATCTAAGACTTTCTTAATGATCAGTTGGGAATCACCAAAGACCTAGATGTCAGTTATGTTCTATTGGATAGCCATGTTGAGTTTAGTAACTAGTGCCTCATACTATGCTATGTTGTTCATGCAGGGAAATCCCAGTTTGAATGATTTGCGGATATAGTCACCTTGTGGGGTAACGAACAGTATGTCTGGACCTGAACCATGGGTTATGTAAGATTCGTCAAAGTAGAGCTTCCATGTTGGTTGTTATTCTATCATGCATAGGTGTTCATTGGGTAATTCAATGACTAGAGGATAAGCATCGACTAGTGGTGCCTCTGCTAGCTGATCTGCAATAACTTGCCCCTTGATTTATTTTCTTCCAACTTATTAGATATCAAATTCACTCAGGAGCATAACCCATTTATCCATTCGGCCTATGAGATTTGTCTTTGAGAGTAGGTACTTGAGTGGGTCTATCTTTGAGATGAGCTTGACAGTGTAACTAAGCATGTAATAGTGAATCTTTTGAGTGGCAAAAATGATAGCTAAGCATGCTTTCTTCATGGGTGTGTAATTAAGCATGTAGCCTATCAATGTGCGACTGATATAATATATGGATCTCTCTTTTTTGTTTTCATCTAAATGGGCCAGGAGTGCCCCCATTGATGTGTTTGTTGTAGAGATATATAGAATGAGAGGCCTACCTGGTATAGGTGGTACTAAGATGGGTAGATTTGCCAAGTATCCCTTGATCTTTTTGAAACTTCACTGATAGAGAGGATCCCATTTGAAGTTGTTGTGTGTGTATCTTGTTGACCTACAAGCTGCAACACAACACTTGAATATGTCATTACATTAGTGATAAAACATGAAATATAAGAGTGAAAGCACATATAAATCACTAAAATTGACATATTTCTCCCTATCTAAGAAGAGTATAAATATGTTATAATTTTCCCTCATATTATGCATAAATCAGTGACACATTCATGCTTAGAATGGAAGATTTAAGAGAGAATGCAAGCTAAATGCTCGAACAAAGTTTATTTTAGCTCCCAAAGAGAAATTATGTAATTACTAACAACAAAATGCATTTAGAATTCTACAAAATTAGAGCAGCATAAGGATGTAAATGAAATTCTAAGAATTAGGGGCTCATTGAGCTCAAAATTCATTCCTTTTATAGAAGATTTTGAGGAATGAGAGGTCAAGATTGAAATATGAAGAGAGGTGGAGATTGAATCCTTGGTGATCCATGTGAGGTGATCCAAGTGATTTAACTCTCATTGGTTAATGGATTGACTTTCCATTTTGCAAGTGAGGAGTTGTAATTAAGAGGTTTTATTTAATTCCTTTTAATTAATTACCTTAGCCATGTATTTTATTTTTTTGATTTAATTATTTTTATTTGATTTAATTGGGTAAGGCAATTAATGTAAATTAGTGATAAGATCACTTTGATTTTTAGGAAATTAAATTTGATTTAAATGAATTATGCCAATTAATTAAATAATTTTTGTGACATAATTAGGGGTATGATCACACTTAGGGAAAATAGGGTCTCTAGTTAGAGCAGACCAAATTAGGGTGGTTACATTTGCCCCTCTTTAAATTGATGTGCGAGTAGCGCATTGATTCAAAGAATGTTTGATGTTGACTTCAAAAAGTTTGATAATCTTGCACTTGATTGAACAAAATGTCTGATGAGATCATTCTCGTACTTGATTGAACTAAGACTGATAGTATTGACTTTGAAATTGATCAGACAAATGTCAATAAAAACAAAGATCTAAAGATACCAATTTTGAACTTAGTTGAACAAGAATTGATAATACTGACTCTAAACTTGATCGAATGAAGGTCAGTATGAAGCTATTAGGAGCTCTACGGTATCAATTCTGAACATGATAGAATAAGAGTTAATTATACTGACTCTAAAATTGATCGAATGAAGGTCAGTACAAAGCTTCCAGGAGCTTAAAAAGATCTGAGAATATGTAGACATAGATATCCAGCTTGTGAGCACCAAAGCTTTCTATCCAACAGTCTCAACTTGATCAAAGGAAACTGCCATGACCCTAGTCTTTTAATTCATTTTGTTTCTTTTTGAGTAAGAATTTGAATGCTTTTAAGTGTGATCATGCCCCCTTGGGAACAAAATCGAAGGAAAAAGAATAAAACTCCTCTGTAGAATGATATATCACTTGAATAGATCGATTGGATCGAGAAAGAATCAATTAGAAGAAATGATGAAGCAAAGGTGTGTTAAGAGAAAACATAATTTTACCAAGTTAACTACATGAAAATATAGGTTTTGAGTCTGATAAAAAGATGTAGGACCAATATTTTGATGAATAAAGTGTAATTCGATGATATAGAACCTAGAAAACTGATTGCGTAAAGTCTGTAAATCATTTTCTAAACATGTATAGCAATTCTATATTTTTGGGATACTGTTGTAAAATGTGTAGCGTGTTATTGAAAACATCATCTGCATGTGCGATTGTTAGTAATAACTGAGAGGGGGGTGAATCAGTGGCCTCAAAATTTATCCTTAAAAACTTAACCACCAATCTATAAACCTCAAATTATTATGTCCCTACAAGATGCATGTCATGAAATACTTTATAAAGATTAACTGTCTGTCAGTTTTCCTTATCTATCCTTATTCTCCTTGATTACCGATAAGCAGTATAACTATTTACTAAAATTTAGTAAATAAGTAGAGTATACCAATCAATCTAGAATTAACTATGTGAGATGTAAAACAGTAAATTAATAAACCACACACACATAACACATGGATTTTAATGTGGAAACCTTGTTAAGGGAAAAAACCACTAGGACCAGTACCCCAAATTTTCACTCTTCTAAAGTGAGACATGTTAGGAGCCAACCATGTTAAAGGTTACAAACACACTATTAAGTACAACCTTGTTAGAGGATTTTATACATAGAGGTTGTCATTTAGTATCGGGCCTCCATTTGCTACCATCCTTGAATTGGCTTCCTTAGATTGTCAATAGGCTTTAGGAAAATCTTGCTATCATCCTTGAATCAACCTCCTTCTTAGACTGTCAATAGGATTAGGAAAGTCTAATGCTACTTTCATGAATCAACCTTTATGGAACTCCTTGAGAGAACCTTAATATATAGAAGACTGTTAAGTCCTGCTCTATTAATAGACTTGATGCTTCAATGGTTAAACTAAAACACTATGACCTATTCATGATGCAACTTTAAATTGTAGATTTTCATATCTATTTAAGTACATTACCTCTCTAATCAATGTATTAATTCAATTCTTTTGTGCTCCACACTTTCTTCTCTATGATGTTGTGCTCACTGTTCATCGGTGTCTGCAAAATTCCCTAGCTCTCCTTCATCTTGATTGATCAGGACTATATGAATCTATTCTTCATTAGTTTCTCTTTAGCATCCTCTTTCTATTCACTCCCCTTAATCCCGTTTTTGTGAATGTGATATGGAAATGAATTAAGCTTTTCTCTTATATAGACATGATATTCATTGATTCTTGATTCTTGATTCTTGGCATGATAAACAATCCAGCCAATCAGATTTAAAGCATAACTCTTGATTTTTCTCATAGAAATCTACTTTCTAGCTGTATAAATCATCTTTAAATCAATCACTTAACTCTGGTTGAATAAAATAAAAAAAACAACCAGTTAAGTCTTTCTTTTAGCTCTACCAGCTAGATATTTTATCATTTTCTAAACTTTCAATTCTGTCGGTCAACTTTGTAGTTATTCGTCAATGACAACTGACAGTTCCATCAGTGAGACTCTAGTTAGCATCATAATCTCCATCCATCGGGCATCATTGGGAATTTACTCGTTGGGCAACCTTCTAAATTTCCTCGTCAGGCACTCTGTGGTTTTTCTTCATTGGGAAACATTGTTCTTCTGGTCATTGGGTATCACTGTGACATTCCATCTTTTCTCTATCCATCAGTGTGCACTCCATCGATGTTATTTTTCACTTAGTGAATACATGAATTTTATGTATTGCTAGAAGTATAAATTTTGTTCCTTTGGTTCTCTAAATTCTTTGGCATTATGTACATGACCGTACAGATGATATCAAGTTGACATCAATGACAATAAAATCATTAACTAATTTAATGACTTACATTATCTTCAACTTAACATTATCAAACATTCAATAAATTACATGTCATCAATCTCTCCCTTTGGAATTGATGGCAACATACTATATTATCACACTATACTATTTCTAATACAATATGAAATACAACAGTTGAGATTCATCAAACTACCAAATAGTTTGTTTTGATAACTGAAAAAAATGTCTAACCATTGGTAAGCTATGTTTTATCTTAAATTTGTTTCTTATAGCTTTCTATATTTCTTCTTTTGATGTGTTGTATCCTCTCCTTATGTCAATATCTCTCTCTTGGTTGTTCTTTTATTTTGATGTTTTTTTCTCTTGTCAGCAACTCTCCCTTTGTATAAGCTTTTTCATACAATCTCTCTCCCTATGGATATGATCTCTCCCTATTGGAGTAATCTGATAATGGATAATCTCTCTTCTTTTTCTAAAGACTATAATAATATGGATAATCTCTCTCCCTTTGACAATAATGCCAAACAAGTATCTTGTAGATATCTGACATTAATGTCAAGTGATCTTTTCTCTCCATCCATAATATATTCCATGAATTTCCCTTATCCATTAGCAATACATTAATATGTTTTGGTGCTTGGTTCTGATAGAAACCTGTTGTATATAGATGTAGCTTTGAAGTTCATCTTTTGCTTGAATCAACATGAATGATATTCTGAGAATATGTAGGTTGATGCAACCTTCAGTGATTTTACTAACTAGTAGACAAGGGTTTGACCCCTAGTCTCTTTCTCAAGTACTCAAAAGTATCCTTGGGCAGTGGCTTGGTGAAGATATCGGCCAATTGTTCTTTGGATCGCACATACTCAAGTATCACCTCATTTTCTTGAACTTGTTCTCTCAAATAATGATACTTGATGGCAATGTGTTTAGTCTTAGCATGCATAACTGGATTCTTGGAAATGTTTATTGCACTAGTGTTATCACAATAGATAATCACTGGTTCTAGGATCTTCATATGCATACCTTCCAATAAATGTTTGATCCATGCAATATTTGAGCAATTTGTAGCAGCAGCAACATACTCTTCTTCTGCAGTAGACTGAGAGATGCATCCTTGCTTCTTGCTAATCCAAGTGACAAGTCTGTCACCCATAAAGAATGCTCCTCCAGCTGTGCTCTTCTGGTCATCAAGATTTCCTGCCCAATCAGCATCGGTAAACACCTTAAGTTCAAATTTGCCTTCTCTTCTATACCATAATCCATATTCCTCAGTGTTATTTAGATATCTTAAAATTCTTTTCACAGCAGTCATATGTGATTCCCTGGGGTTAGCAGAAAATCTAGCAACAATTCCTACTGCATGTGCAATATCTGGTCTAGTATGGACAACATACATGAGTTTACTTATCATTGATTTGTACAAAGTATGATTTACCTCTGGCGTCTTGTCCTCTTTTGATAACTTACATCTAGTAGCCATCGTTGTTCCAACTAGTTTGGAATCTTCCATCTTGAATATTTTCAGGACCTCTTTAATGTATTTGGTCTATGTAATGAAAATACCTTCACATTGTTGCATAATTTGTAGACCAATAAATAACTTGATCTCTTCGAACATAGACATCTCAAATTCTTTTCTCATTTCATTAGAAAATGATTTGCATAGCATATCATTGCCTCCAAATATGATTTCATCAACAAATATTTCAGCAATCAAAGTGTTAGCATCAGTATCTTCCTTCAAATAAAGATTACTATTTTCACTAGTCCTTACAAATCCAATACTTATTAGATAGGAATGAAATCATTCATACCAGGCTCTAGGATATTTTTTCAATCCATACAAGGATTTATGAAATCTACATACCATGTTCCTCTTGTTTGGATCTATAAACCCTTCTGGTTGCTCAATGTATACCTCTTCTTCAAGTATTCCATTTAGGAATGTTGGCTTGATGTCCATTTGATATACCTTGAATCCTTTGAATGCAGCATAAGCAAGTATTATTCTTACACCTTCTAACCTAGCAATAGGTGCAAAGGTCTCTCCATAGTCTATACCTTCCTCTTGTGCATACCCCTTGCATACTAGTCTTGCTTTGTTTCTTGTGACTTCTCCATTCTCATTCAGCTTATTCCTTAATATCCATTTAGTACCGATGACATTCTTGTCCTCTGGTCTTGGCACAAGTGACCATGTCTTGTTCTTTTCAATCTTCTCAATCTCATCATTCATAACACTTATCCATTCTTCATTATCAAGTGCAGCATTGATAGATTTTGGCTCAAACTCACAGATTAAACAACTTGAGTTTAAAGACTTACTTCTTGTTCTTGTGCTAGCTTTCTTATCTCCTATGATCTAGATTTCTGGATGGTTCCTTCTTACATATCTATCAAGTACAGCTACAACTCTTTGTGTATCAACTTGATCATCATTTTGATCTTCATTCTATTCGTTATCACCTTGCACATTATTTTGATCATCATCCTTGTCTTATGTCAAATGTGGACCTCTCTATCCAACATAAAACACAACATAGTCCTTATTCAATCAAAGAATTTGCAAAGACAAACATGAATTGTTTGCTCTACGAAGTGATTGAGACGACCTGTTGCCTCCTAATTAGGAGTGATTGCTATAGTTTACCCTCAGAACGAGAGCCAACAACCTGAACTTCTCTAATATGGAGGATTTTTAAAGTGGAGGTGTGTGTAGAAGAGCCATCAAATGTGATAAATTTGCAACTAGATATGATAAAATGATGCTATTCTATGAATTGAGCATGATTTAAGCTAGGAAATTGAAGTACAACTATTCTAGAAATGGAATGCAATTAAGCTATGGAATTGAAAATTTGATTAAGCTATGAACTTGAATGTTTCTAATCTAGAAAGGAATTGCTTGCAATCTAGAAAAGAAATTCTTTCCAAACTAAGATTTGATTAGAAAACCAATAGAAAGCTCTAAAACATGAATGAAATTGTTAGCTCTTTAGAAATAGATGAT
>MU225287.1:500103-519224 GCA_018584345.1 Thuja plicata | reverse complement strand
GATTTGATTTAATTAAAAGCACTTTAGGACTTTAGGATTAAATCAATTAATCATAGGGATTTTAGCTAATAATCATTTGAGATTTAGGAATTAAATGTAATGTTGGATTTATGCAAATTTGGGTTTTTTGCATTTGAAACTTAGTCAATTAAAGTCAATTAGGAGAAGAATTTGCCTAATACATTAGGACTTCGAAGATAAGAAAATGCACCAAAATTGATTAAGTTATTAGGTGCCAATTTTGGGGTGTTACAATCCTAACCATCGGTAATTGTAGCCTGACTGTCTGTTGCAACATTCTGTTGTTCCAGAATTAAGCATTGTTTCTCGGGTAGAGTGTTAGGTTCTTCACAATATAGAAACTTGTTGTAGTCCTCTATTTCTTTTGTGCTTTCCAATTCATTCTTTTCTACAAATTCATCTATCTTTACATTTGCACTTTCAACAATTTTGTTAGAAGCCTTGATAACACATTTATAAGCTTTGCTCTTGGTGGAATACCATAGAAAGATACCTTCATCACTTTTGGTGTCAATTTTCCCATTTCTATCATCCTTTAAGACATAACATTGACTACCAAAGATTTTGAAGTAACTTACATTGGGTGTTTTACCATACCATAGCTCATAGCGTGTCTTCTTTGTGTCCTTCTTCAATTGTACTCTATTTAATATGTACACAACAGTACTGACAGCTTCCCTCCAGAAGATTGGGTGATGCCTTTCTCTATCATCAATGTTCTCGCACAATCAACTATCGATCTATTCCTTCTCTCAACAATCACATTCTGTTATGGTGTTCTTGGTGCATAAATCTATCTTTTTATACCATGTTCATTACAGAAATTAGTGAAATCATATGATATAAACTCACCTCCTCTATCTGATCTCAAACATTTCAGATCCTTACCACTTTATTTCTCTACCATCGCCTTATACCATTTAAACATCTTGAATGCTTCAGATTTTTCTTTTAGAAACATAACTATCATCATTCTAGAGTAATCATCAACAAAGAGAATAAAATATCTATCTTTGTAATAACTCTTTGTCCTCATTGGTCCACATAGATTAGTATGGACTAATTCTAGAATATCATCAGATGTATGGGTTTTACTTTTGAAACTAGACTTTGTCATTTTACCTTTTTGACAATTCTTGCACATGATGTTGTTGAGCTTTGACATCATCGGTAAGCCTCTTACATTTCTCCTTCTATTTATTTTCATCATGTTGTCAAAATTCACATGACACAATCTTTTGTGCCACAACCATATGTCTTCATTTCTAGCCATTAAGCAAGTGGTGTTAGTATCATTCAGATAGAATAAGTTACCTTTTGTTTTTTAATCGGTACCAATCAATCTTCCTAATTCATTGAAGATCTTTGCCTTCTTATTCTCAAATGCTACTCTGTGACCTGCATTATTCAGCTGAGAAACACTCAACAAATTATAATTCAATCCTTTTACCCAATTATCATTTTCACATTTAATCAGGTTGTTCAGCATTATTGGTCCTTTACCTTCAAATGGAAAAGGTGTAACATTACCCATTCTTACTGTACCACCATTATAATACTCAAAAGTGTTAAACTTTTCTTTGTCGCCAGTCATGTGGTGAGCGCAGCCACTATCTATAATCCATATGCAATTTTTCTAACCTTAGATATGAGTGCAGTTTCTACATACCTTTCATCTTCATCTGAATCATCTTTCACAGCCACAAATACCATCTCAATGTCGTCATCAGGTTCGGTGTCAGTATCTTCATCTTTGCAAGCAGCAAGGTAGCTGGCTTTCTTGCCTTTGTCCTTGTAGTCTTGGGTATCTCTTCTTTCTGATTGTCAGTAGCTTCTGTAATATTTTTTATCACCTCTATCAGATTTCTTCTCAAAATTTCTATCATTACCTCTGTCATCTTTTCTTTTGTTAGGACATCTTGCAGAAAAGTGTCCAATCTCTTTACAATTAAAGCATACAAGTGGTAACTTGCCTTTGTATTTACCTTTGCCTCTCTACATTCTTCTAGCCATAAGTGATTCTATTTCATCTAGATCTTCTTCTTCACTTTCACTTTCACTATCTCTTCTATATGTGTGTCTATGACTTGATTTTCTTATTCTCATAGAAGACTTAAATGCAGACTCTAAGTTTGGTAAGACACTATTATCAAAGTCATTCATCTTAAATGAAATTAGTCTACCAATTAAACTATAAAGAGTAACTATATTGTTTTCTACTGCTCTCATTTCTTGAATAGAAGAAACTCTAATAGCATATATAGGAAGTAAGGTTCTTAAGATTTTACTTACCACTGTCTCCTCTTCAAGTATACCTCCAACTCCTCATATAGCATTGACTACTTCTTTTATTCTTGTGTTGTATTGTGTGATGTTTTCTCCTTCTTTCATTCTGAGATCATCAAATTTTCCTCTAAGACTTTCTGCCTTGGCTCTTAGAACATTTGTATCACCTCCATGTACAAGCTTCAGTTTGTCCCACATTTTCTTTATTGTTTTGCAATCTTTGACATCTTCAAACTCAGCATCAGAGAGTGAGGAAGAAAGCTCTATAACCATGAAGTTGTGTTCATGTTTTTCCCTCAATTGATCTACAATTAATGATCTTGTTGGAAACACATATTCAGTATCTAGGAATTGAGTAACATCATTACCAATACCTGATAAGCGGAGTCTTATCCTACTTTGCCATGAAGAAAAGTTGTCTTTGTTCAACTTAGGCACATCCCGTCTATTCATCTTGTGATCTATGACTTAGGTCTTGAAACCTTCCTTTCTAAGCACACAAGCTCTAATACCAATTGTTAGTAACAACTAAGAGGGGGGGTGAATCAGTGGCCTCAAAATTTATGCTTAAAAACTTAACCACCAATCTATAAACCTTAGATTATTATGTCCCTACAAGATGCATGCCATGAAATACTTTATAAATATTAACTGTCTATCAGTTTTCCTTGTCTGTCCTTATTCTCCTTGATTATCGATAAGAAGTATAACTATTTACCAAAACTCAATAAATAAGCAGAGTATACCAATCAATCCAGAATTAACTATGTGAGATGTAAAATGGTAAAGTAATAAACCACACACACATAACACATGGATTTTAATGTGGAAACCCTATTAAAGGAAAAAACCAATGGGACCGGTACCCCAAATTTTTACTCTTCTAAAGTGAGCCCTGTTAGGAGTCAACCTTGTTAAAGGTTACAAACATAATTTAAGTGCGACCTTGTTAGAATATTTTATACATAGAGGTTGTCACTTGGTATCGGGCATCCATTTACTACCATCCTTGAATTAGCCTCCTTCTTAGACTGTCAATAGGCTTTAGGAAAATCTTGCTACCATCCTTGAATCAGCCTCCTTCTTAGACTGTCAATAGGTATCATAAAATTCTAATGCTACTTTCATGAATCAACCTTTTTGGAACTCCTTGAGACATACCTCAAATACAGAAGACTGTTAAATCCTGCTCTATTAAGAGACTTGATTCTTCAATGGTTAAACTGAAACACTATGACCTGTTCATGATGCAAGTTTGAATTGAAGATTTTCAGATCTATTTAAGTACATTACCTCTCTAGTCAATGTATCAATTCAATTCTTTTGTGCTCTACACTTTCTTCTCTATGATGTTGTGCTCATTGTTTGTCGCTGTCTGTAGGATTCCTTAGCTCTCCTTCAGCTTGATTGATCAGGACTGTATGAAGTTATTATTCATCATTTTCTCTTTAGCATCCTCTTTTTATTCACTCCCCTTAATCCCTTTTCCGTGAATTTGATATGGAAATGAATTAAGCTTGTCTCTTATATAGACATGATATTCATTGATTCTTGATTCTTGATTCTTTGCGTGATAAATAATCTAGCCAATCAGATTTAAAGCATAACTCCTGATTTGTCTCATAGAAATATACTTGCCAATTGTACAAATCATATTTAAATCAATCACTTAACTCTGGTTGAATAAAATAAAGAAAACAACTAGTTAAGTCTTTCTTTTAGCTCTGCTAGCTAGATATTTTTTCATTTTCTAAACTTTCAGTTATGTCAGTCAACTCTGTAGTTAGTCGTCGGTGACAACTAACAGTTCTGTCGGTGAGACTCTAGTTAGCATCATGATCTCCATCCGTCAGGCATCATTGGAAATTTACTCGTCGGGAAACCTTTTGACTTTTCTCATCGGGCACTTTATGGTTCTTCTTCGTCAGGAAAAACTATTATTTTGGTTGTTGGGTATCACTGTGACATTCCATCTTTGCTCTATCCATCGGTGTGCACTTCATCGGTGTTGTTTGTCACTTAGTGAATACATGACTTTTATGTATTGCTAGAAGTATAACTTTTGTTCCTTTGGTTCTCTGAAGTCTTTTGCATTATGTACATGACTGTATAGATGATATCAAGTTGACATCAATGACAATACAATCATTAACTGATTTAATGACTTGCATTATCTTCAACTTAACATTATCAAAAAGTCAATCAGTTACATGTCATCAACTATTTCATTCTTGATTGATAAAAAAAGAACAAAATTGAATTTTGATAGTCGAGGAGTTTTGGAGCTCCTAAATAGCTCAAAAAGGTCAATATATATCTCAAAAGTTACTTTTTACCCATTCATTTTCACTTTTATCCTTGGTAAATTTAGAGCTCTACAAACAAGATGGTGGTCCCCATTGAGAAACATCGATTCAAGCTTGAATGTTGACATCAGCACCCATTTGATTACGCATCATCGATGAGTACATCTATACCTACCTGATCATGCTCTCTATTTTTATTTTTGTCACATTATGCAGTAGTTATGAAGCATTTAGTTATGCATCGCACCTTATGTCCTAGGTCGCATCTGGTTAATCTTGAGTCGCATCCTATTTTTGCCCAAAATCTTGGATCACACCCTATACTTTCAGGATCACATCCTATTTTCCAATTTTGTATCGCATGCTTTAAAATTTTGTAGGTCTTTGAATTTCCTCATTTCCTATGAAAATAGGATCGCACCTTACGTCCCGCATCGCATCTTGTCAGAATAGGATTGCTTCTCGGATTCCTCATCGTATCCAGGAAATTGTGCATCGCATCTAGTTTTTAGGGTCACACCCTATAAAAACACATTCATTTTCAATTTAGGAGTTAGGATTTTCCAATTTTGACTATTTTTCTCTTTTTGAAGGCCAAAAATACTTAATTGATAGCTTTTCTGCATAATTGCCTTAGCTAGAATATTGATTTGAACCTATATTTGTGTTATGTTGATAGATTGACTTTGAGATAGTATCCTTTTGAGGACATTGTTCAGAATGATTCCTTGCCTTATCTAGGTCCTTGACACCTACGGAGTTATAGATTATAGCACGTCTTGGATTGACATCGCTCTTAGATTTACCTGGCATCAGGGTAAATTAGGGGTTGTTGGCTGCTCTTGCTGAGAGATGGCATTCAGAGCACAACACCTTTCATCTCTTGACTGGTGAGATGATTGTCACACCTAAGGATGTGTGGCACATTATGCAGATTCCTGTGATGGGTTGGGAGGTACAGTTTGTGTCGTGCTTTGTGATAGCTATTACATCTGCACAGATGTACTTTGGAGATCAAACCATAGTCTGTAGATATCTAAAATGGGACTACATGTGCAATCACTATGATCGGTTACATGTGTATCTCACTGGGTTGATTGGAGGTATCCTCATGCCTGACCAAGGACAACATGGATTCATGGGTGGCTGGGTGGAGACTTTAGAGCATACGGTCATCTCATCTCATAGATTTGGTTGGGGTAGTTTCATATTATCCCATATGTATCAAGAGTTACATGAGATAGTGTATGAGTATTCCCACAGTATGATAGTAGGGATCCTGATATTGTAGATCTAGGCCTGGGAGCACATCCTAGTTACATGGTTGATTGTAGATAGACAGAGGGCACCAGAGCATCCTTATGTGTATATGTATGCAGGTTTCATTTAGCATCCCCATCTGGGAAAGGTGGAGTACTGTCTTTGTATTCTAGATGATATGACAATGGTTATATAGAGGTCATACTTGGATTGTGAGGAGTAGGCCTCAGATAGGCAATAGATGCCTTACTTTTTCTAGAGTAGATACTTGATTTGTCAGACCTGTTACAATGTTGAGCGGTTTCTTGTTACTCGCATGTTGTGATAGTATGGTCGTGTATAGGTAAGATCATAGGATTTGACAGCATATGCCCATATTCATGATGAGGAGCCTCTTTGGGGAGCCAGATTAGTATATGAGACCGCACAGCTGGAGATCAGTCAGATGGTCGCAGTTGGGTTGGATTATCTTAGTGATGTTGCACATGTAGGGTGCATTGATGGGTATCTTTCTCGCATGTTACAGTATCCCTTTCCTCGGTTCACAACTCCTTAGGAGGTAGCTCCTCACATAGAGGATGCCTTAGATTATGATCTAGAAGATGATAGACCTATGAGAGGTAGAGGCGGTGCCCAAAGAGACAAGGGAGGTGGGAGTGGGAGAGATGCTAGATGCCCTCCTCTAGAAAGAGGTCATGAACATGGCTGAGATGATCATGGAGGTGATGGAGATTATACAGGTGGTGGTGGAGTGGGTGGTGGAGAGGATGTTAGTGGCAAACAGACTCAATTTAGTTTTGTGCCTCCACGGGTAGATCCACGTCCATTATTGACCAGAGAGCATCACTGACACTAGCAGAGGCCATCAAGACAAGTACTGATTGGAGTAGGTGGACCTCCTAGACAGGATTATCCCAAGGATATAGGCAGTGATTCTGGTAGGGAAGGAGGTTCTCTATTATAGTGTTAGAGGGAGTGTGAGAAGCTCAAATCTTGGATCACTACATTGCATACTTTGTTTGTGGATAGGGAAAAATAGTTAGATATGATGAGAACAAAGAGAGATGTCCATGCCTTTACAGCTACTCATTAGGGCTAGAGAGTTGCTTACTTTTTTTCTTTATATTGTGCGGCAGTGCTAGAGGCACAGAGAGCTTTATTATATTCTTGACTAGCACAATAGTTAGAGGGAGTTATTCCTCCACCATCTCATCATGTTCAATCCGATGCACCACCTCCTCCTCTTCTAGATTAGGGAGAGGGTGGCAGTCAGACCTGATATTTGTATTATTGATTTTTTAGACATATTTTGTATATTTATCCTTCTGAGATCATCCATTGTATCACAGACATTGATACATGTATATCTGTTTCATCGTTATTATACTGATACTCTTTTGTAGACTTTTCCATATTTTTGATTTGTTTCATCACTGATATATATCTGAGATATTTTTTTTTGGTCTTGATACATTCGTGGGTTCTCTTTCTTGATAGATGTTTAGATTGATGCACATGTGATTATGTACTTGGTATTTTGATGAGTTAGATTAGATTCATTTGATGACATCATTTATGCTCTTTGATTTATTACTGATATATAAATGTGTTTGAATGATGCTAGATGAATATGCAGATGTATGTTTTTGAGATTTTATTTATGCAAAATATATGTATGGATGCACTTAGGATGTAAAATATATGCAATTCTTGAATGCTTTGTGTTTTTATTTTCACTTTCTCATTTATGAATGTAGTATGTATGCCATGATATGGATATATCAGTAATATAGATTAAGTAGTGAACTTGAATTTTGGATGAACCAGGAAATCATTTTGAGCTCAAGTCCTTATGTTGTTCTAAAAATGAATCATGCAATCTTTAAATGCATCTACATGCAGATTCTTATGATCGTCACTAATTTGTATAGATTGTAGCATTTTTATCATCATTGGGCATTTTTGTAACGGACATCATCAGATAGTACAACTATCACTAATACCCACAAGGTATCATGAAAGTATGAATACTATGTGTATTTGATGCAATGTCGAAAATAAACCTAAGCATCAAGACATAGAGGCCAGGATGACTAGTCAGGTATCTCCTTTTTCTTTTTAAGAATCATCTTGTGTTCATGTGTAATATAAGATATGTGACCCGCAATGACCTTTAATATTCATATCCTTGGGTACATAATGTGTCGTACACCTTAATTAGTATGTGATTTAGAAAAAGATAAGAAAATTGGTTCAACCTCCCTGTAGTTTACACATAACGAGGATCAAGATATGTGTGGATATCCACTCATGTTGGCAACTCTTACCATAAAAATCCAATTTAGGTGAAATTTATAGGATCATTGAAACAATCACTATACATAGAAAACCAAGAAAATATTATGCCCCCTTTCCTTGCGACTCTTTGTCTTTGAATAGACATCATCGAGTAACTCAAAAGACATAACAATCACCAATTGATAATCAATCAAATAAAATTCATAGCTATTTACAGTCCCCTAGTTTGAAACATCATGGGAACGTAAAAGATTCATAATCCAACCAAGATCACTCTTTAAGTAGTATTGAGAAATACCGTTGATTCATTTTTCAAGCACAGTAGAGAATCATCAATCAAAACTTGGAATCTAGCAAAAATTTTATATGTATGAGAATATGAGATTAACTTTGTCCGCAATTGCAATCCAATGTAGTGTTGAGGAACACTATTTGATTAAAGTGTTGAGAAACACTAGTATGACTAAAGTGTTGAGAAACACTAGTATGATGTTTGTTACATGTAGGTGGTGTTTAAGAAACACCCTTGTTTTTTATACTGACATTTTAATGCAAGTATTGAGAAATACTATTTTTGAGAGATAAACCATCCTAGAAAAGGAACCTAGGACAACCTAGCAGACACATACCGAACATTCTAGCAAAGATGTCCCCAGTGCATAATGATTATTCCTAAGACGCAAATGCAGACAAATCCTAGGTAAGGATATGACATTTGTAAGGAATCAGAGTCAACCAATAGCACCGGTGTGATCTTGAAGGATTAGTGTTAGTAGCACATTGATAAATGGAGAACAGAGTACAAGTGATGCATGTTTTCCAAGTTTTCACCACTCGGCAAAACTTTTTATTTTTGCTACCAAGATGCATGTTTGCCAGGTTTTCGCTAAGGCACTTTTTTTTTTTCAATTTTTTTGTTCTTTTTTCTTTTAATTTTTTTTGTTAGTATCAAGGCGCCTATTTTCCAGGTTTTCACCAAGGATACCTTTTTATTAGGACCTTTTCCACTATTTTTGGATTTTTTTTAGTATCAATTTTCTGATTTTTTTGGTATTTTCTGAGAATTATTTCTATTGCATAGGCTCTGTCAGCCAGATGTCAAGCGTAAAACTGCTTCAAGTGTAGAGTATTGATGAGATCAAGGAGAACATCCCATTTAGGTGTAGCTAACTGATAAGCTCCAGAACCAAAATTTGCAGTGATAACATTAGACCCCAGCCAGTTGGGTTCAAACTTGCCTTTTTGTTTTGTATTTGGCTGGTTTTTAGGATTCTCTCTGAGAACAAGATCCCTCACTTGAAATTGTTGTGGTTTTACCTTCTTATTGTACCCTTTTGACATTCTTTTTAGGTACACTTTGAGATGATCGAACGCTTGTTTCCTGTGCTCATCAAGTAGTTCTAGTGCATGAACCCTATCAATGTGGTATTGTTCATCTATAACAAGACCTTGGAGAGATACCCGTAAAGATGGAATTTCTACTTCAATGGGTAGCATTGCTTCTACTCCATAGATTAGAGAAAATTGCGTGGCTCATGTTAGTGTTTGAATACTTGTTATGTAGGCTCATAGTACCGTATTTAGTTGCAAATGCCAGTTTTTGCTAGACTTACTCATAGTTCTATGTAATATTTTTAGAATTTTCTTGTTTGAAGCCTCAACTTGTCCATTACCTTGAGGATAATATATTGAAGAACAATGCTGAGTGATATGAAACTATGTACAAAGGTCCTTAATATCTTGGTTTTTGAACTATCCCCCATTGTTTGTTAAAATAGAAGAGGGTATCTCATACCTACAAATGATGTAGTTCAAGATGAACATAGCAACCTGTTTGCCAATGGCTTTGATTAGAAGCACATCCTTGACCCACTTAGTGAAATACTCAGTGGTCGTAATGATGTACTTGTGTCCACTCGAAGAATTAGGATAGATTTGTCCAACAAGATCAAAGGCCCATTGCTGAAATAGCCAATGTGTTATAAAAGGTATGAGCTCTCTGGCTGGATCATGAATAAGGTTTCCATATGTTTGACATTTGTGACATGTTTTAGAAAATTTCATGGAATCTTTTTCCATTGTAGGCCATTAATAGCCAACTCTTAATAGTTTCTTAGCTAATGAAAACTCATTTGAGTGTGATCCATATACACCTTCATGAACCTCTTTTAATGTGCAGTCAGACTCTTCTTTCTCTAAACACCTAAGAAGCATACCGTCAAGACCTTGTCTATATAATTTAGTAGTGATGAGGACATAACGCAATGTTGTCCTAATTAAAGCTCATTTTTCATTCCTTGATAAGCCATTAGGTATGGTTTGATCAGTAATATAAGTGATTATTTTGGCATATCAGGATTGGTCTTGGGCATTTAAGGCATAAATCACTTGGGATTTAGGTGTATCAAAGGCTGGAAAGGATCATTCTTCCACCAAGAAGTTATAGTAGAATCGGTGTTCTTTTAGTTGTAACATGGATGCTAGCGTAGCCATAGCATCTGCAACTTTGTTTTCCATTCTTAGAATTTGTTAGAATGTGATGAAGACAAAGTATTTTTTCAAATCTTCAACCAATTGTTTGTAAGGCATTAGTTTCTCATCTTTTGTCTGATAATATACATTTACTTGGTTGATAATTAGCTGAGAGTCACCATACACATGTAACTCTACAATTTTCCATTCCATGGCAAGCTTCAGTCCATTTACCAATGCTTCATATTGTGAGATGTTATTTATGCATGGAAATATTAGTTAATATGCCTTGGTTACCTTGTAACCTTGAGGAGTGATAAATAGAACCCCTGCTCCAGATCCTTGTTGTGTTAAAGAACCATCAAAGTACATCTTCCATGGATATTCAGTTAAGTGCATAATCATTTTATCATGAAATTCAATTATCAAAGGTGCATCATCTTGCAATGATGAATCAGCTAGTTGATCTGCTAGGACTTGTCCTTTGAAAGCCCTTCTGTCCACATACTCAATATAAAATTCACTTATAATTCAGACCCATTTTTCTAGTCTTCCAGTCAATGTTGTTTTACTCAGGAGATATTTGAGAGGGTCCATTTTTGCAATAATTTTCACTGTATGCGAGAGCATATAGTGTCTCAAATTCTGGGATGCAAAAACAACCGCTAAGAAAGATTTTTTAATGATACTGTAGTTGAGTTCATAAGACACCAAGGTCTTGCTGATATAATAGATCATTCTTTCCTTTTTTATTTCATCCTCCTGTGCTAGCAATACTCCAAGTGATGTAGTTGTAGCTTAGATGTAGAGTGGTAATGGTTTTCCATGAATAGGCACCTTGAGATTAGGAGTAGCTAAGTAATATTTTAATTCTTTGAATTTGTTTTCACAATTCTCATCCCATTTGAAAGTAACACCTTTATGTAGCAGTTTTGTGAAAGGTTGTGCTTTATTGGCTAGTTGGAACATAAATCTCCTGATGGACTGAACTCTTCCTTGAAGGGTCCTCATTTGATTGATATTGCGAGGGGTGGCATTTCCAGTATAGCTTTTACCCTTTAAGGGTCCACCTCAATTCCTTTAGCTGATACAATAAACCCTAAGAGTTTCCTCGATTGGACTCCAAATGCACATTTCTTTGGATTAAGCCTTAGTTGATATTTCTCCATGCGATCTAGTATCTTTCTCAAATCTTCAATGTGATTTTTTCTTATTTTTTACTTGGATAATGTATGATCCACATAGTCCTCCATGTTTTTGTGTACCATGTCATGGAAGATTGTTGTCATAGCTCTTTGGTATGTAGTGCCAGCATTCTTTAGTCCAAATGGCATGACGTTCCAGCAAAATTTTCCCCATGTGCATGTAAATGTTGTATTTTCTTGGTCCTCAGGAGAAATATTTATTTGGTTATAGCTCAAGAATCCATCCATAAGAGAACACTTATGATAGCCTGTTGTGAGATCTATAATCATATCAATATTTGGCAATGGGAAATCATCTTTAGGAAAATCTTTTTTTAGGTCTCTAAAGTCTGTGCAAATTCTGATAGACTTATCTATTTTGGAGACTAGTACCACATTAGAAATCCATCCTGCGTAATCGATGACTCTTATGATTCCAGCTTTCAATAGTTTTTCCAGCTCTGCTTTCACTAGTAATGCCACATGTAGATGCATCTTCCTTAATTTTTGTTTCACGGGGTTTATCCTAGGAGCTATAGATAAATTATGCATTATTAATTCAGGATCAAGTCCAAGCATATCAGTGTAAGACCATGCAAAGTTGATCTTCTTCTCTTTGAGGAATTTAGTGAACTATATCTTTTCTTCTTCTGATAAAGATGCTGCCAGGTGAAAAAATTGAGGAGCTTCTGTTATTCCCAAGTTAACTGGTTGTGTTGGTTCTATCAGAACTAAAGATCTTTCTTGAAAGTGTTTAGGGAGAATATCAATAATCTCATCTTTTGGCGCCTTTGAGAGGTTTTCATCATCAGATACATCTTTTATTTTTACTTTTTTAGAATCTGATACTGCCACAACGTGGCTTTTACCATCGGTTCTTTTTTCTTTTTGTCTTTCAATTTGTGACTAAGAAACTTGATATCCTCCTCCTACATGTTCACGCTCCTTACATTAGTGGAAGAGGAATAAGGTTCACAAGCATTTAGATAAGAGGCCAAAGTATAGTCATTGGGAAATTTCATGATAGGAGTAGGGTCTAAATTGGTCCAATCAATCAGGTTGGGGTTTACCAAGGATAATGATTAAGACTTTGGTAAAGATAGCATCATGTCATTGTCAAGACTATTAACTGACAAGACATGTTCCGTTAAGTCAACTTCTACAGCATTTAGATTATTAAGAGTTGGATCGTCATTATCAGGGTTGGTGTTAGTAATATGCAGACCTAACTCTAGTGAATCATTAGTTGAGATTTCTTATTCCTCTCTCATCAGATTGAAACTCATAGCTTGTATCCTTTGAATTTCCTCTAGACCTAGTAAAGCATGAGTATTTCCATCAAAAATCCTGGGTAGTGGTATCTCATATGATTTTGGGACAAGAATAGTGTTATGAGAAGTGTTAGAACTCTCTCCTCTCTCTAATAAGGATGCAAATTTATGAATCACATCTACCTCAATGTTCATGGTAGCATCAGACATGTGATCCCATTCATAATCATGTGAGTTTGTTATTTCATTATCAGATCTATTTAGAAATTCAACAATAGTTACCTAATGTACCCTATTAGCCACTTGTAGATCAAAGTGTGGTAAGCCTAGGACATCTGAAATTGTTACTAATTGCCCCCAGTTAGGATGTATATTTTTTTGTTGGGTTATTTATTCATGAGTCTCTTCTATCTGTTGGACTTCTAGTTGAGTCTTTTGTTTTTTCTGTTGGAACTATATTGAGATGATGTACTGAGAGAGGAGGGGTGAATCAGCACCTCTAAAACTTTTCTTGATTACCCATTAACCCTTAGTCATCAATTTGTAATTTAACTTATCTAGTTGTTCATCTTTCTTTATACATATGTAATCATATCATACATTCTTTTTAGTATGTAACCATAACAGAAACATTCATGAAAATAGATAACACATGACACAAGATATGATATCGCAGAAAACTCCTGTTAAGGAAGAAAAATTGTGGTGGGGATTGTTACCCACAAAACTTCACTATCTGCAGATAAGAATGGGTTGGTTAAGGCTTACAATTGGTCACTTATGATGACCTACCATGTTAGGAGTATTACAGTGGAGACCTGTTAAGATCTACTTTGTTTGAAGCTTTAGCAACATTATTAAGTGTGCACTCTGTTAAGAGATTTGGAAAGAACAGTTAAGTCCACCTTCTACAAAAGGATTTTAGATGTGATGCACTTGCTAGAATGCAACTACATAAGTCTTTGATCTAATGATATATGCAAACTTCAATTGCTGATAACAGATCCTATAAAGATTCATACATATTAGTAATCATCCTTCCATGATTGAATAATACCTTTATCTGCTCATCGGTAGCCTCTGTGTGTTCTTGAAAATTGATGTAATATGTTTCTAATTTTTGCATGAATTCTTCCTTCTACTCCTTAGATGCTCTTCATGGCTATCAATAATAAATAATTCATGTACTCACAATTGAGTATGTACATCTATTTATACTAATTTAGATTCAATTCTTGATTCATGCATCGCAAGTTAACTCTAGATCCAAGGTATACAACTTGACCTTGATCTTTAGTTATATATGCTTTAGATCCATTAGGATTCTTTAAAGCATTTACATAAAGCTTGCATGACCATAAAATTATGATTTAAAACAAAATAAAACTCTATAAATAGAATTACATTGCTTTATCCATCGTGTAAAAATCAGATCCACAATTTGCAGGTTCTTGATCTGTCTGTCGGTTCTGATGGTCAGTTTTCTTGGTCATCGGTGTTCCTTTCTTGAACTTGTCATCAGGTATGCCTTTTCTATTTTTGTTGGGTTAGTTCTAAAAATTGTGTCGCCAGTAATGCTTGTAGTCACTGGTGATGCTTGTGGTCACCGGTGATGCTTGTGGTTTCCGGTGATGCTTGTCACTTTTATACTTAGCATTTTTCTCAAAAACTTTGTTCTGTCTGGTATGCTTGCATTTCACCGGTACTGCTTGTGGTTCACTGGTAATGCTTGCTGTCTGTCGGTAATTCTTTGTCAATGTTTTTCACTGAGTATACTAATGGAAAAATAATGTCATCAATCTCCCCCTTTAACATTAGTATCAAAAACATGATATGTGCAACATACTGAGTGTATTAGTATGTACACCTGTGTATACTTCTTCCTTAGTCATTTGAATGACTCCCCCTATGTATATTCTAGTAAGTGTAAGTATATATACATATCCTTTATTTTTCTTTTCCTCTTTTTTTTTTTTTGATATATGTATTGTACATAACTATATACATTTCCTTTCCTTTCCTGCTTTTTTGATTCTAAAGGCAAAGGTACTTACAACTTTTCAAAAAGGTGGGAATGTGAGGACTTGAATTCCTCCATCATTTTCTCCCATTTCTCCTTCATTATTTCTAGAGCCATGTGCTCTAGTGAAATCCTTACATGGATATCATAGATGTTGTCTACTACAGACATCTCCAGGGTTGCTATCAGATTGCTTGCTTTAGAAATATGTTGCTACAGAATTGTAAGATTTGGTAGAATATGTGCTTGTAGTTCAGTGATCTCACCTCTGAATTCAGTCTCAACATCCCATATTTCTTGTCTTATCCTATTTGCCTCAATGACTATGTCATGATGTGCCTTTATGCTGTCGGCTTGTGAGGTTAGGCTTTGTGCACTCTTTGTGACATTTGAGTCAATTTTTGCAAGTTTGTCACTGTTCTCTTTTGCAAATTTCTCAAGTTTGCACATCTTTTGAACTAAGGTGATTGCTTCAGCAATCATTGGCTCTAATTCATCACTAAGTTTTGAGAGCTTGACCTTGTTCAATGTCACTTCTTGGCTGATTTTATCAATTAACTTGAATTGATATTTCTTCTCTGCTTGCTCTTCCATTGCTTGGTCGGCCTCTATCCCTTGCTCTATAATAGCGTTAGTAAGAACAGCAATTTGTTCCTTAATTGAAGTATTTTCATCAATTTTCACTTCAGGAACCAGTTGGTGGAGTATCTCTTTAGCCTTTTCAAGTGCCATGTTTTCTCTCTATTCTTGGATCATCTTCTTCTGTATGGATTTCCTCTGACAGAGCACTCCAAACTCTTGAATTTTTTCACTATCCAATGTGGTAATGTCCCAGTTTGGAACTTCAATGACTTCATCAAGTGTCACAGCCAATATATCCTTCTTTACTATTTTCTTCTTCTTCTTCTTTGGCTGGGTGGTAGATTGATGTAACACCATTTGTAAGGCTTGTGACTGTGTTGACTTAGTTGGTGAGTGTCAAGAGGATTAGGCATCCTTTTGTATATGTTCTATGTTCACCGCCCAGTTTGGTGAAGACGTCTCCTCACATACCTTAGGTGTATCATCAGATGAATCTTCTTTCAATTTTAATTCCTCATTTTTCTTGACTTCCTCACTCTTATCTTTCTCTTCAACCTTTCTCATTGTATCATCAATTTTTTTATCTGCCTCTTTTCTTTTTTCTTTTGATACATTCTATTGTTCATCAGTTGCATCCTTCTGTTCAATGTCGGTATCCTTAGGAGTATTGGATGCACCTTGGTTTTCATCGATACCCATATCCTTGGGTATGTCATCATCTTTCTTAGATGATTTATCTTGGCTTGACTGTATATCAATAGAATCTATTAATATATTCATATTTTTTGGCGTATTGACAGTTGCAGTGTCAACAGCTATGTCTTGTTCATCGGTATTACCCTCTACAGTAGCATTGATATCTTCATCTTTTTGGATCTCTACTGCAAGGTCTTTTCCTATAGTGGTTTCGACAATGTTTTCTAACCATGAATCATCATTCATATCAATATCTAAGTTACCCTTTATTGAAAGTTCCTCTTTGGTAACTTCTACATCCTCCAAGTTAATGTGGATGGGGCTTTCGGGTACTTGATCATCTTTGCCATCCTTTGACCAATCTTCATCTATAATATATGTTTGTTTGTGGCCTGTGATCTATATTACTTCACTCTCCAACTCAACTATTGAGTTACCTATTGTGTTGATAGGTTCCTTTTGAGGACTACTTTCCTCATTAGGTTTTAGTATTCCACTCCATATTTTGTGAGTGTCTTCTTCTAGATTTATAAGCTTTCCTTGAAGAAATTTGTAAGCTCTCAGTTTTGGTGAGAATTTCTTTGTATATTTCTCCATGTCTTCATTGATTTCCTCTTTTGTCGAATCAGGAGGCATAAGAGAGACTAGTACTCTTTCTCTTATCCTCTTCTCCTCATGGAGAGAAAAAGTGAAACTAGAGGATATCTTATCCAAAAGTTCTTGTGGAACATCTCATCTTGTGAAGTGCAGTGGAACATAATAATGTTTTCACATCTTAGCAATAAGTGCATCTTCAATCTTATTTTGTTCTACTGTATCCCATCGTAACCATTTCCTAATTTTTGGATGTCCAATAGATGCAGCTTCAAAAATGTACTTACATATGCTATCAATGTCATCAGATGGAGATGTAACCTTTGCTTTTTCATTTTCTAGTTTGACAGTGTCAGGTTCATCCATTGCTAAATCTTCTAATTCTTCATCTATTTGAACATATTTTCTCCTCTTTGCAGGTGCCCTAGCTAGTTGTTTAGCCTTTTGAGGTGCAAGTTTCCCCTTGTACACCTTCTCTTTTACCATGGGAGAGGGAATAGCATCTTGTTTTGTTTGGCTTCTAGTTCTAGCCTTTTTAGGTGGAGGAGGAGGTGGTGAATCAGATTTCTCTTCTTCTGATTCATTTGTCTCTGCTGTATTACCGATGGAAAGTTGTTCCTCAGTGTTTTCCTCCTTACTTTGTTGTTCCTCCTTACCCTCTTCTTCTTCTTCTCCATCAGAAGATATATTCAAGTTCTTTTTCAGATTCTTGACCACTCTTTTAGACTGCTTTACAGCCTTCTTGACAACAAGATTTGATTTAATCTTTAGTTTGGCTTCCTCGTAGGTACCAAATCTCAATTGTTTGTTGTCAATGGGTTCATTTAACAATGCCTGAATGCATTTTGTTGCTAATCCTATTTTAATTTCATAATCAAGCTTTTCAAGCCATGATTTCCTAGGAACTATAGCTTGTATGTAGGTGAAGTCTGTATCCACCATGAAACATATGTTTTCTCTGTATTCCTCTATCAGACTCTCAGGAATTTTGTTCCTAACTTGTAGCTATTGGAAAGTGACATTGCAAGCAATTGTTATTTTGTCATTGATGTCAAACCTTTATTGATGAGACTATTGCTATCTGTTTAAGTACCATATCTACTGTTGATGAAGAAGATTTAACAAGAAGACCAAGTTAATGGTTGAGTTAAGGCAATTCAAAGGGTATTTGATCAGTTGGCACTCTGGCAAAGTAATTAATTGTTTATCTTTCAAAGATAGTTTTTCTAGTTGTTCTGTGTCGAGCAAAGTTTCTTGTGCTGAGTAAAGTTGCTTGTGACAAGCAAAAAGTTGCTCAATGTCGAGCACCATTGCAATTATTGAGAGAAAACAGTGATGAAGACCAACTTACAAAAGTTTGATTATTGATGAGATTTGAGATCTCTGGCCGACTTAGTTGATTTTATTGGGATATGAAATGTTAATTAAAGATTGATCCATGTTATTTAATGTATGGGTAACCATAATTAATGCATGGTTTCAAGATTTAATTAGAGACTACTTTGGAGAAGTAAATTTAATGCAAAGATGGAATGATCCATTGGATCTAACCTAACCTAAGATCTACGATCTTGTTTAAGTGGAAAAAATATTTATCTGACCTAGACAGAGAGGTATATGATAACCTCAGGGGGTTATTCATTGAGTGTGCAAGTGTGGATGAATGGATGTGTATGAAAGATGTTTGCATAGTTGATTTACTGTTTGGCATGATCTAGTAGATAAGGCAAAAGGCAGAAGCAGAGTGTTGTATGTGTGATTGCTTGATGGATTTCCAAGCAGATCAGAAGATTGAAATAACAATGTAGGCTATCTATTAAGTTAACATCAGAGCTATAATTGGATCTGAATTGCAAAGTAAGTTGTATGTACCAGATCACAAACTGCTAAATACTTTCTTACCATTGTATCAGTTAAATCCTTTAACAAGGTTGACTTAACAGTCATTTGTATAAATACTCTAACAAGGTGACATTCAGATTGGAATGTTCTAAGTCCTCTAATAAGGCCACTCCTGACAGGGTGATTAAATCCTTTAACCAGGTCACACCTAGTAGTGTGTTATTGTAACCTTTAACAGGGTTGGCTCCTCACAGGGCATCACTTCAGAAGAGTGAAAACTTGGTAGCAT
>MU225287.1:467207-489840 GCA_018584345.1 Thuja plicata | reverse complement strand
ATGATATATGCAATCTTCAATTGCTAATAATAGATCCTATAAAGCTTCATACATATTAGTAATCATCCTTCCATGATTGAATAATACCTTTATCTGCTCGTCGGTAGCCTCTGTGTGTTCTTGAAAACTGATGTACTCTATTTCTGATCTTTGCATGAATTCTGCCTTTTTCTCCTTAGATGCTCTTTGTGGCTATCAATAATAAAAAATTCATGTACTCACAATTGAGTATGAACATCTATTTATACTAATTTAGATTCAATTCTTGATTCATGCATCGCAAGTTAACTCTAGATCCAAGGTATACAACTTGACCTTGATCTTTAGTTAGATATGCTTTAGATCTCTTAGGATGCTTTAAAGCATTTACATAAAGCTTGCATGACCATCAAATTATGATTTAAAACAAAATAAAACTCTATAAATAGAATTACATTTCTTTATCTGTCATGTAAAAATCAAATCCATAATTTGCGGGTTCTTGATCTGTCTGTTAGTTTTGATGGTCGGTTTTCTTGGTCATCGGTGTTCCTTTCTTGAACTTGTCATTAGGTATGCCTTTTCTATTTCTGTCGGGTTAGTTTTGAAAATTGTGTCACCGGTAATGCTTATATTTTTCGGTGATTCTTGTGGTCACCAGTGATGCTTGTGGTTGCCGGTGATGCTTGTCACTTTTATACTTAGCATTTTTCTCAAAAACTTTGTTCTATTAGATATGCTTGCATTTCACCGATACTGCTTGTGGTTCACTGGTAATGCTTGTTGTCTACCGATAATGCTTTGTCAATTTTTTTCACTGTGTATACTAATAGTAAAATAATGTCATCATTTTCCTCTACTTCTTGAACATCAACTTGTGACAACAAAGGAAAATGATGCTCTTGTTGTGCTACAAAAGTAGGTATATATCTTTCTCCTTGATATTCAGGATACTCAGTACCAATGTGTAATAATATTTTATAGGTCCATGGTTCAGGTGTTTTTTCTTCTTCTTCATCATCACTTCCTTCATCAAAGACTGGACCATCTCTTGAAGTAGGGTTTTCTGAATTGTTATTGAGACCTAACCCTATTTTGTCTTTGGTGTTTCTGAATTCCATGTGTATAGGTTCAATGAGCCCTTTCCCTTTATCACTTAAAGGTCCCTTCCCTTTGTATCTCATTTTATTGTGAAGGTCATATCCTTTACCATACTTTTCTAGGGATATCTCCACATGTTTTACCTCATTGTCTTTCTATTCTCCTTTATAGAGCCAAGCCAAGACTACTTTATCTTCTTTTTCATCCTCTTGAGAAGTAGAAGCTCTAACCATACTAGTCGGTTTGTGAATGTCTTGTTCTTTTCATGTAGTAGGTGTGAAAGATGAGGAAGGTTTCCCATAAGATCTTGGAGACACGGGAATTTCAGCCAATGATGGTGTCATGTCTAGTTTGTATTCCCCCATACTAGTTTCTTCAATTTTTAGTGTCTTTCCAAAGCTTCTCATCACCATGTCCTTAGAAGTTTCAAGTATGGATTCTTTTGGGACTGCCTTATTGTGAGGAACCATATTGTCTTCTTTAACATTGTTGCAAGTGTAGCTTGAATCTACAGGAATTGTCACTTCCACCCCATTATGTGGTAATTTTATGCATTGGTGGTAAGTAGATGGCACTGCTTGCATTTCATGTATCCAAGGTCTCCCTAGTAATATGTTATATGCCAATGGTAGATTAAGAACTTGACAAATCACATTGCGTTCAATTGGTCCTATTCTAATTGGTAAAACAATGAGCCCTTTGGATGATCTTTCTTCTTCATCGTAAGCCTTAATAGCTATCTTACTTCCTGAAACAATGGTTTTTTCTAAAAGACCCAATTTCTTGATTAGGTTGAGATTACATATGTTCAACCATGCACCTCCATCTATCAATACATGTATGACATGGGATTTTTGAATCAAGACTTCAATGTGGAGGGGTTGGTTATGTGGATGAGTCAAGGATTTGTCATCTTCTTCTGAAAAGGAGAGGTAATGTGGAGCTGAAATGTGATTGACCATTGCCTAGAACTTGTCTACATCAATGTCTTCTAGAACATTTGTGGAATGTAGGGCTTGTTCAAAAACTTTCCTATGCACTGAAGATATCTTTAGTAACTCAAATATAGAAATTTGAGCTGAGGTCCTTTGCAATTGGTCTAACAAGTTATAGTTTGCAGATGGTATAGTAATTGTTTGTCTTGTTGATGCTATTTTAGGAATTATGACATGTACTTTAGAGTATGTCACTTTTTTAGATGAGGAGTTAACTCCTTTGGTCATGATTTGTGCTTGGCTTTGAGTCACCGTGTTTGAAGGTGTTGATGTATCTTTAGCACCTTTAATAGTGATCACATTGATTGATTCACTTTTAATGTCCAACATGTTGATCACATTATCGTTATGAGAGTAGGTGTAATTGACTTCATTTCCTTTTCCTTTATAAGCTTAGCCTTTTTTGTAGTTAGGGAATGGTTTTTTAAATGTCATGTGATCTTCATTAGTGGTATGTCCTTCCACTTTGATTTTTCCTCCCTCAATAAGGTCTTGTATAATGTGTTTAAGCTTAACACACTCATTAGTTTTATGTACTTTATTCTTATGAAAGACACAATAGGCATTGTCATTCCACCATCTTGGTTTAACTTCCAGTTCCCGTGATTTTTAATCCAGTATCATGAGGACTTTGTTATCCAAGAGTGCCTTCAAAACTGTCTCAAGAGGTTCTACCAATGGATTAAATGTTCTTTGAGGTCTAGAAGTCCATGGTTTACTCTTGTTATTCTCAGTGTTTTCTCTTGGTATTGTGGTTGTTACCTTAGCTTATTTTCTTGCTTGTAAGTTGTTTGTTAGATTGAACACCTCTGGTTTGGGATTTACATTGGATGCTTTTTACAACTCCATCACTAACAACATTCTTGTTCTTGTTCCACCATTTAGGTTTGTTGTTGTAGTTGTTATATTTATTATCACTTTGGAGGGTGATTTCTCCTTTCTTGACCATGACATCTTTTGCACGAATAGTGTTCTTGATCATTCTATCAAAGCTAGGTGAATCTTGCATTTGCAAAGCATAGTTCATTTTGGGTACCAAGTTGTTGATAAAGATTTCCATTTTTTCATATTCAAGTATTGCTATTGAGTACCTTGCAAATATTCTCCTTCACCTTTGTAAAAAGTGTGTAAAGGATTTACAGGTTTGTTTCTTCATGTTACAAAGATCCATCATGGTTAGGTTATGTTGTATGTTGTAGGAGTAATTTTGGACAAATATTTGTATTAACTCCTCAAAATATTACACACTTGGTGTGAGTTTGGAGAACCACTCCATGGCATTTCCGCCTAGACTTCTCAAAAATAGCCTCATTAGATAGGTAGGTTCATGCATGTACTCTATTCTTAGAGCGCAAAATTCTCTAAAATGGTCATGTGGATCTTTTTCTCCCATGTACTTGTCATATTTGGGTCTTTCCATTTAGGAGGAAATGAAACCATGTTGATACTCTTGTCAAAAGGAAATGGACATATGTGCTCCAAAGAGTATTTTTTGTAGCTTTGATCTTTTCTTGCTTGAGTGTCGCAAGTTAGGATTGCATTAAGGTCAATTGTTTGGTGAGAATACAAATAGTTGTTGGTACCTCTTTTTCCTTTAGTCTCTCAACATCATAGTCTTTGGGAAGTCTAACCCCAAGAGAAGTTAAGTGTAAGAAATATTTCTCTTTGTTTTCACCAATAATATTTTCCAAGGTCCTTTGGAATTTTGTACTTTGTTTGAGCTTGTTATACTATTCTCCGGATATGTCTTCATCACTATCTGATTCAAACAAAGGACAGCCCTGATTTTGTTCTTCATGACTACTTTCTCATTCCTTATGGTCTTGTTCATTGTTATATTCCTCAAAAGTTGCACTCCATTTGTGGTGAGGTGATTCCATTTTGGGTGAGTCTAAATCAAATAGGGAATTGTGAGATGTCTCTCCTTGTTGAAAATTGAGTAATCTAGGAGGTCTCTCTAAATCATCAGTAAGGTATTGATTACGTCTTGTGTTAACCATGAAAGCTAGGTCTCAACTTCATCAAAGGTTTTCCAATAGTGTCAAATAGGATTTCCAATTGTCCAAGTAAGTGCGTCCAAGTAGTGAAAGAGTGTCTGTGTTTGAGTGACTCCAACATCAAAGGGTTAGAATTCCCTGATAGTGAGCTGGGAATCAAGTGATTTTGATAAGTGAAAAGACCACACATTTTGGGACCAATTACGAGAATCCAAAAGGACATGCAAGGTAGAGTTCTAAGAAAATTGTGAAACAGTGATAGGCACACCAGAAAGAGCAACAGGACCAGACTGAAGAGCTAAAAGGGTATCCAAAAATACTAAGTTTATCTGAGTGGAATGTGTGCAAGTACCCACTGTCCTAAATACAACTCCCTAAATGTGAGTTGTATTATACCAGATGTAAGCTGATGTAAACTGAATGCGAGTTTTGATATTTTGTATGTGAGCAACTTTCCTGCATGCCAGCCAGGAATGAACAAAAGCGATCAAGTTGCCTAGATGCAAGCTAATGCAGCCAGATGTGACCTATGAATGACCATATACAAACCTCTAATGGTTTTTCAATTTTTGTCAGTTTTGTCTCTAACTATGTGAAATTTGTTATGATAGTAGAGCTTGTCTGAGACTTTCCAGAGAGTTTTAAACAACATGTATGTCAGGGAATGAAATTTATTTCTCTTTTTTAGGAGATTATATTTTTAGTGAGATTTTAGGACACATCAAGCAATGTTTCTTTGTTAATGTGATCAAACACATCCTTATTCCCTAGATTCTAGGCATAGAGTGAAAATCTTTTCTCATAGACTAAGGTACACACTCACATGCTATTCAGAATATAGCCATCACCAAGCACACAATGACTCCAGTCATGATGTTGTATTAGTCAACTCCAAATGCAAGTGAGGGCACAAAATGATGAGTATCTTGGGGTAATTACTATTTACCTTGCACAAAGATTATCACCCTTTCAGAGATAAACCAAGTAGATTTGACTACAAATGTTGTTTAATTGTGGACATCCGTTTGCAATCCTCCCCCATAGAATCACACAAGGAAAAATTGAGGCGTATATCCCTATGAGTATTCAAATGTGTGTAGTCTCACAAGAAAGATTCAAGCAGCTCCGTTCTACACACACTCAAGCATGTTCAAGGAATGATGTCAAAATTCCAAGAAAAAAACTGACTACATCTTCTGAGGCTTTACCCTACAAGGAAGCATATTGTTTATAGTGAGTTGGAAGGGTTGGCGTAAAAATGTCCTCACTTGGGTCATCCAGGGAGATTTTTTCCTCAATCGTCAGGCCCTCTAATGTTTTAAAATTAATGATAAAGGATTGGAGACTTAGGAGTCTAGATTTCTGATTCTTCAAAAGAAGAAGGGCATAATCTCCTATTCCATGTCATTTTCTCCCACAAGCACACCAAACATGTTCATTTTTCTCAAAATTTATAACTCAAAACTTAATCCCCCATGACAAGTCTATGATTCTTTGACCTTAGGAAAAAGAGAAAATCCTCTAGTTGGACTAAGTAATGGGTTTAAATTTGACTTTTAAATTCCTATTGTAAGAAAGGAAAAAGCATATGGAAGAAAAATTTGATTGTTCAATTTCCACAATTTTAAATGATTTGCTTGTTCAATTTCTTTCCCAAAATTAGAAAATTTCTTTATTCAATTTCCCCAATCTTAATGATTTGCTTGTTCAATTACTACCCAAAAATTTGAAAATTTGCTGGTTCAATTTCCCCAAATTTAATGAATAGCTTGTTCAATTACTCTCCAACTTTTAGAAAATTTGTTTGCTTGTTTATTTCCTCAAATTTTCATCAAGTTTTGAATTGACTTTTAAGTTTTTGATTTTCCTTAAAGGAAAAGAGCATAATCCTCTGGTCAATTTACCAAATGATGGAAAATGTTCTTTAGTTTGAAAGCTTTACAAAATAGAATTCAAGTTGAGCAATTTGGCAACCTGCAACCCACAAATTAGTAGTTGCTTTCCAACTTTTTCACAAAAAAGTCTCTGGCAGCAACCTGCAAGCAAATATTAGGTTGTTTAAAACACAGAAACATGCATGGTTAGATATTAGTGGTTAGACTTTTAAATTTGCAACTCAACCAACCAAATGCAACTGCCTTTACTAGATGTGATCCTACAATTCTTGGATGCGATTAACTTTCCTGAATGCTAGCCTTTACACTAAATGCGATGCAGGAATTACCTGATGTGAGCTTTCCCTGGATGTGATTAAGGATATAAGGGATGCGATGGTAGAAACCTAGGATGCGATGATATTTCCTGAATGCGAGCCTTGGAATCTAAAGCGAGACTTGGCAACTAAATGCTACTCTCGACCTGAAAATAAAGAACATAAATTAGTCAAAAAGAACTTTAAAATGAGGAGAAATCCAAGGATTTTCCCCACGGTGGGCACCAGAAATGTGTGTTTATTTTTTGTACCTGCAAGCTGCAACACAACACTTCAATATGGCATTAAATTAGTGAGAAAACATGAAATATAAGAGTGAAAGCACGTATAAATCACTAAAATCAATATATTGCTCCCTATCTAAGAAGAGTATGAAATATGCTCTAATTTTCCCTTAGATTATGCATAAATAAATGACACATTCATGCTTAGAATGGAAGATTTAAGAGAGAATGCAAGCTAAATGCTCAAACAAAGTTCATTTTAGCTCCCAAAGAGAAATTATGTAATTGCTAAGAACAAAATGCATTTAGAATTCTACAAAATTAGAGTAGCATAAGGATGTAAATAAAATTCTAAGAATTAGGGGCCGATTGAGTTCAAAATTCATTCCTTTTATAGAAGAATTTGAGGAATGAGAGGTCAAGATTGAATTATGAAGAGAGGTGGAGATTGAATCCTTGGTGATCCATGTGAGGTGATCCAAGTGATTTAACTCTCATTGGCTAATGGATTGACTTTCCATTTTGCAAGTGAGGGGTTGTAATTGAGAGGTTTTATTTAATTCCTTTTAATCAATTGCCTTAGCCATGTATTTAATTATTTTGATTTAATTATTTTGATTTGATTTAATTGGCTAAGGCAATTAATGTAAATTAGTGATAAGATCGCTTTTATTTTTAGGAAATTAAATTTGATTTAAATGAATTATGCCAATTAATTGAAGAATTGTCTTGACATAATTAGGGGTATGATCACACTTAGGGGAAATAGGGTCTCTGGTCAGAGCAGACCAAATTAGGGTGGCTACAACTGCTATATTTATGTAGGAGATGTGTGAATGACTGACATTTATTAGCGAGCTATGAGATGAAGCATCGTACTTATTAGAGTTTCCCTTGGAGGTTACGTAGCTGTCTAAGTGCCTTAGGTGGAGGCATCTTTAGAATGGCCTTGAACTTTTTAGGATCTATTTTGATGCCCCTTCGTGATACAATGAATCCTAGGAGCTTTCCTGATGTGACCCTGAAGACACACTTCTTAGGGTTGAGCATTAGGCCATAGTGACCAAGCCAATCAAATACGCATTCCAAAAGATCCAGGTGATCTTCTCTTTTAAATGATTTGGCTAGGATATCATCTACATAATATTTGAGGATCTTGTGGATCATGTCATGGAAGATGACTGTCATGGCTCTTTGATATTTTTCCCCTACATTCTTCAAACCAAATGGCACCATGTTGTAGCAAAAGGTGCCCTATGGGGTTGTAAATGTTGACTTGTATTGATATTCTTCCGCAATGTGGATTTGATTAAACCCAGAGAAGTCATCCATGAGTGACAACATCTCATGCCCTGTTGTGATCTACTATCATGTCAATATTTGGCAATGGGAAGTCATATTTAGGACATGCCTTGTTGAGATCCAGCTGAAAGTCTGTACATATTTTGATTGATTTAGTAGGTTTGAATATGGGAACCATGTTGGAGATCCATTCGGAGTAGTCAATGGTGTGAATGATTTTAACTTGGAGTAGCTTCTCTAGCTCTGTTTTAACTAGTAGTGCTACTTTGGGGTGCATTTTTTAGAGCTTTTGTTTGACAGGTTTGATGCTTGGGTCCACTGCTAGGTGGTGAACCACTAAGTTAGGGTCTAATCTCAGCATGTGGCAATAAGACCATGCAAATTTATCTATGGATTCTCATAAGAGAGCAACGAGAGTTGTTTCCTCTGCTTCTGTCAAGGATGTTGTGATGTGCGTGATGCTAGGATTCTCTTCGGTACCCAGGTTAATAGGCTTGGTCTCTTTGATAAGGATAGACAACTATTCAGTCCTATAATCATGGATGAGAGGAAGAGGAGGGTCTTCATCCTCTGGTGCCACGAAGAGGTTTTCACTAGCGAATACGCCCTTTGTTTTTACTTTTTTGCGATCAGATAACGCCCCAAAGGGGCTTTCACTAGGGGGTTGATTTTTCTCTATTTTATTTGTGTTTTCTATTTCATTTTCATGGTTGAATTCCTCCTCTTCCCCAAAGTATTCCTTTGGATCCAATTATTAGACATGTGTTGAATCTCGCCCCCAGTCACTATTTTGTTCAATTGCTCCCATGAATATTAGGAGCGCATCCTCACTTTGGAACTCGTCAATGCGTACGACACTTGGTTGGTTATAGTTTATGAGTTTGGGATGTAGGAGGGGAAGGTCAATAAAATTAATGGCAAGTTTGTGGAGGATAGAGTTTCCCAAGAAGGTTGCATCATCGCGGACATCATCATAAGCTCTCACAATTTTCTCTTCTGGGGCATCTGAGATTTCAACGATAATTTCACCAAGGGTATTGCGATAGGTGTAGTTGTTCTCATTGGTGCCCCCAGTCATGGAAGAATCCATAATAAGGCCTAGATGTTTTACTCAGTGGGTGGGTTCAACAGGAGTTTTCATGTCGTGTTCTTCATAGCCTAGGCTGCCTCCCTAATAGTTCCATTTATCTGTAACCAGTTTGTGAGTTGAAGGATATTCACCTTTCAAGTAACTGAGGAGACCCTTGTCTAGGGGTGGTGAATCCTTATAAAGCCACTAGTTGATATCTGGTGCCATCTCTTGGCCATACAAAATTCCATGGTAGATGAAAGTAGTAGGGCCCAATTGTTTTGACAGCAACTTATTTTGATTTATTATGTTTTTGTGTGGTCTTCCTTGGGTATGTGGATCTGATGGCAAGGCACCCACTATGAAGGCGTCAGATAGGCTATACTCTCCACAACCATTGTTGTTGATCTTGACCATGAAAAGAGTGGCTGAGAGAATTTTCTATGGGTTTGAATGGGTTCAAGAAGAACTGGTGAAAGAGGTGCCAATATCAATCCTTGGACAATGATTGGAATGTGGGAAGGAGGCCTCCAATGCATGGCAGTATGTGAAGGGTTTGGGATCTACACATATGGTGAGTTGAGTGCCATTATGTGGGAATTTGATGCACTGATGGTAAGTGGATGGGATGGCTAGCATAGAATGGATCCATGGGCATCTGAGGAGGATGTTGAAGGGAAGATCAAGATCAACAACATGACATACTGTATCTGGGACTGCAAGGCCCAGCTTGATGGGAAATGAGATTGTACCTTCAGAAGTGTGTTCCAAATTATCATAGGCTTTGATGGTGATGACATCATTCATTATATCTACTTCAGTACACCCTAACTATTTGATAAATTTCAATGTACATAGATTAAGGGCTGAACCATTATCTATCTTCACTCACTTGATGGCAAAATTCTTGATCATGATGGTGATGCAGAGATGAAGGTTGTGATCAGGTTCTTTAGAAGGTATATATGTTGGTTTGAATGAAATTCCACAAGATGTGGATAGGTGGCCAACGAGGCTTTGGAATTTCTTGGTGTTAATGTCATTGGGGACACGTGATTCTTGTAGGGATTTATTAAGGATCTCTTGATGAATGGGTGAGGTGTGAAGAAGATCTAGGATCAGGATTTGGGCAGGGGTGTTCCCTAGGTGTTCCAATAGGTTGTATTGGGTACCAGCAGATGAAGCAGCACTAGAGCCTACAACTAATATTTTGCCTCGACGAGTGGTAACTGCGCATTGGCTATCTACACCCTTGACATGAATGACATTAACAGAGGACTTTACTTTGGATATGCAGCTGATGAGGTTAACATAATTTATGTAAGCATTGGTATAATCATTTTTGTTGGTATTGTCTCCTTTCTTTCCCTTCCCTTGGTTGGAGGTTTGAGCGGGGTTGGCAGGTCCTTTTCCGGAGTTATTTTCTGGGAATGCATTTTGATATATTTTAAGGCCAGTATTTGGTGATGGTTGGGCAAGAGATTCTACTATAATCTCTTCATGGTCGATGAAGTCTTGGGTTAAGTGTTTCATCTTCATGCATTTGATGGTAACATGTCCCTTAACACAATGGCAATCATAGTATTCATTGTCTTTGTACCATGTAGGCTTAGGTGTTCACTCATCAAATGGTTGAATTTCTCGGTACACGATTAGGCTATATTTAGCCATTTTGTGGAAAATGACATCTATGGGTTCACCCAAGGGGGTAAACATGCATTTTGGTGCATTATGGACTAGAGGCTTTGGTTGTCCATGTGGGACTGATATGGTGTTTGCCTAGTTTATAGGAGCTTGGTAGTTAGGTTGATACGATGTCCCAAGAGGGGGATAGATGGATGCCACCTTGGGGCATATATTTTGTTAGTATGCAGGTTGATGATATGCTAGTGCAGGTTGTTTTGGGTACACTGGTGGTATCTGCTGATAGTTTTGAGTAGGTGTGTTGGGACTAGCCACCATAACCTGAACGTGTTTGGTGGCATTGGCTTCGTCAATGACTGCATTTTTTGTTTTTTTCTAGTATCGTGATTGATCATTGTTGTTTTTATCATGCTAGGGTTCTTTGTAATGTATTATGGCACCATCTTCTATGAGACCCCATTCAAGATCCATGCCTTTCCCTCAAATTTCTTGATAATTATGTAGGCAACTCATGCGCATGTGATGGGCTAGTTTGGGATGGAGATTGTTAATGAAGATCATAGTGAGATTTTTCTCAAGAGAATCTCATAGTGAGTCTCTACCAACTATGTAGGTATTCTGCTAAACTTTCCCTCCTTTCTATTTGGAGTTGAATAAGTCTAAGAGGGAGAACTCATTCTTGATGTTATGCGCATATTGGGCCACAAATTTCTCTGATAGTTTCACAAACATGGAAACTATGCCATAGGGGATCTTATCGAACCATTCAAGAGTGGTTCCTCCCAAGCTCTTATGGAATAGATGCATGACAAAATTGTCACTATAAGCCACTTCTTGGCATGCCATCTAAAATTCTTTGATGTGGCTAACAGGATCTCCCATTCTCCTATATTTGTCAAACTTGAGTGTCTCAAAGTGTTTGGGGAAGGGTATAACAATGATAGATCGATCAAATGGGTAGGGACACACTTCTTCAAACTTGAATGTTTTAGCCTCAGTCCCTGCTTTTAGCTCTTTAAGAGCATTCTTCATTTCTTCTCACTCCTGATTGATTTTTTGGGGAGGATTATTAACTCCAATTGTACTGGTTCCCTGGATGTGATCTGGATAAAATGGCGAATATGGGGGATTTTGTGGAGGATATTGTTTTGTGTGATAGGGAGGTTGATGAGTAGCATAGATAGGTTGTTGCAATGGTAACTATTTTAGAGTAGGATACTAATGAGGATTGGATGGCAGTGCCTGATGTTGTTATTATAGCGGATGATAGTAGGTCTGTGCTTGCTGAGATGTTGGGTAGGTGGGGTGAGTATGCGTTGCGCCTGCGTAAGGTAGTTGTGTTGCATTGCCAAGGTATGTGGGATAGGTGTGTTGTGGCAGAATTCCCCTAGTATGTGTAGCAAGGTAATTGATGTTAGAAAAAATGCCTGATTGTTTCAGGGTGGAACAACTTGGGATGCAGCTGAAGATGGCATGGCTAGGGAGGTGGTGAAGTTATTTTTTTGCTGCTGAGTGGGCTGGATGGTAGTGTGTGTGTTAGTAAAAGCATTAGAAAACTACAGCAATAATTGTGCGGTGAATGGATTTGTGCCTTAAGTCTATGGTTTTTTCTGCTAGATAGGTTGGGTAGTGGGTTGTACAGCTGCAAAGGGGTTGGGTTGTCTTTGCTGCGCTTGCAATGTGGATGGGTTGGCATTCTTCTGATGTGGTTGTTGTTGTTGAATGGGTGTAATAATAGATTGTGTGGTGGAAATTTTTGTGCTTGAGAGGTGGGTATATTGGCATTTTGTGTCTATGTGGGAATACCTAAGGCTTGCATGGTGGCTTGCAAGTAGTTCCAAGTGGAAGATGGAGAATTTTGTGTTGTTTGACTGACTTGGGAAGCTTACGGTAGAGGGTTTAGATTGGATTGTGTTTGTGGCAGAAGTGATAGAATGTATTGTTCTTGTGGTGTTGGTTGAGCATGGAAAGTGGGCCCTTATGGAAATAGGGGTTGATTATAAGCTCTCGTGAGCGGCATGCCTATAGTGAACTATGGTTTCTACTAATGTGTTGCAGGGATGGAAGGCGGAGTGGAGGTAGGTATTGTGCTATTGATGGTTTGTGTGCTTTTTGGTTGCAAGATGGTTGATGCAATTTGGATGGGTTGCATAGTGCTTGGAAAAATATTGGTTTGTTGGGTGTTCATTGTTGGTTGCGGGATTGTGCAACAAAGGGAAAAACTATCTGCGATGCTTGAGTGACTGTGGGTTGGATTGGTGGTAGTGCTTGGGTAAAAATGGGGGGTACTGAATGTGCTTTTGGTGGTGGGTTAGGAGGTGAGGCTCCCATGACTGAAAATGGGGTGGATTGTGGTGTGGTGTGCACTATAGATGGGGGGATGGAAGGCTGAAACATTTATGATATGAAAGATCCCACTAGGTGTGCAAAAATGTGAGCAATAAAAACTAGTGTGTTAAAGGAACACAAAGTTAAACTAAGCATTCAAGCAACTAACCAATTACAACATATAAGATTAGACCCAAAAGAGAACAAAAATCATTAACAAAAGCCTAAGAGTATGAAAACCTCCCAAAATAAGTAGAAGTTCCCTTTGATGTGTAGATTCGGTCCAATATGGCTTGGATGTGTGCTCAATAGATGCTTCAAGCTTCAATAAAATGGGTAAGTGTTGCTTCTAGGATGATTTGGGCATTATAAGGGTGCAATGGATGTTTTTGGATCTCAAATGGGCATTATAACTTTGCATGAAATGTGGATGATTTGTGAAGTAAATGAGGTTAAATTTATATGAAAATAGAGGCTTGAATGGATGGTTGAGATGCAAACTTGAGGAAGGTTGGAGATGCATTTGAGAGGAAGAACATGGATTGTGCTTTATCAAATGTCTCTCATTGTGACAAGTGTCATAAGGAGAGAGGTTTGGAATAATGGGGGAATGTGACCATTTTGGGAGATGTGAGAGGGGACAAGATGGGAAAAGAAGGATGGAGTGTGTAAGAGGGATGTAAGAGCATTTAAGGAAGACTTAATGAGATATGGATGGGGATTTGAGTGATGTGACAAGAAGTTGACTTTGAGGTTGGGGTTGAGTTCTTAATCCTTGGATTAGGATTGTGCACATGCTTAGGGAGTGATTAGGCTTAGGTTTAGAGTACAAGTGGGGTGATTAAGAAGATGTGATGGGAGGAGAGAGAATGAGTGGAGGGGTTAATTAGTTAATTATGGTAAATTTACTAATAAGAAAGGGTTAGTATGTGTGAATGGGTTGGGCTGAGTTGGAACTTTGGGTTAGGTGGTTGAGCATAGTTAGTTTAGGGGTTAAAGTTAGACGTCATGTGCTCAAATTGAATTAAATAGAATATTTAATTAACAAGTGGGATAAAAGGGGAATTTATGAATTAAGTTAAACAAATAATTATATTCATTCAACTTAATAGAGGAAAAGGATTTAATTAATTATTAGACTATGGGTTGTAATTTAATAATTAATTGGACTATAGCTTAATTAATTGAATTAATTGAGCTAGGGGATAACATAAATTAATCAAATAAATATGTAATTATTTAATCAATAATGCTCTAGAAAGGAACAAAATTTAATTAAATATGTTAATCAAATTTAGGTGTCTACACCTATCTATTATGTTTTTATAACAAAAGAGATTAGAAAAAAATTCATCATTTTGTAGTTTAATAATCTCTTAACTAGTCATCTCTTAACAATCTATGCCCAGATAAGAGATTATCAAAGCTAAAGAATATTGAAAATTGTATCAACTATACCTTGCATACCTTTTGTTTCAATAATTATAAAATTCTAAATTAAAATTAGGTATTTATATTATAATCTATAAAATGTACAGATTTTATCACTTTTCATTATAACTGGCTTTGTGTTATTAGTACATAATTTCAGTCTCCTAACTACTTCATAAAACTATTGATACTTAACTATGAGATAAATCCAAGTTTATGATACTTTCCTATACTATTATGTATAGGTAAAGATAAAACATATGCATACATATTATCTTGTTATAAAGGCTACTGATCTTGTTAACTATCTTAAGTACTTTCCTTCCTACTACAGATGTTGAAATCAAAATTCTAGCCTATCTTTCCAACCAAACTACTTTCATTTAATAAGAACCATTTCCTCCTCAAAGATATCCTCTGATTATTCCAGGTATAAGAAGGGCATTGCATTGACTAAATTCTTTGGAGGGCTCCTTCTTTTGAAGGAATTACATAATTTAACCTATAACAAGTTTAACTCCAATTTTTTTGAATGATTCTGGGACTGCATACTTTTTTGCATAAAGGTAATGGAATAACCATTGAGCATCATCCTAGGGGAAGGATTTAAGCTAGTATGCTAAAAGATCAGATTGTGTTTCATTTTTGGCTAATGAATCTTGAAAATATCTTCATTCTTGAAAATTAGAATGAGCCTCCTTTCAATATTTTTCATCTCATTCAATTCCCCAACTTCAGTATTCATATAAAACTCAGGAATGGGGATTAGGTTCTTTTTATTAATACTAAAAACATCTTTTTTGAGCCCCTTTAAAATTTTCCCAATGAAAATTTCTTTGCATAAAAAGACTTCTTCTTTCTTTCCAACCCCTGCTAAGATGATACATGAGATAAAAGTACCTAGTAGATCATCATTTGTCCTAAGAGTGTAAGAGTAATCAAAATACCTCTCTCCAAATGCCTTCATTACTCCTCTATGAACCATGTCATCCTTAGACTTCAGTATTCTATTCCACCTTTGGGGAGTTATAGGGTCGAAATAGGGCATTTCCCTGGATATCTTGTTATGAAATAGTTTAACATTTGTCTCCATTCTAAAAATGATAAGATGGAGATAAGATGTTTAACTTTCTTTTTAAAGCCAAAGGATCCTTCCAGAGTGATGAGTGTATGTATTAAAAGGGGATTCTACAAACTTGGGTGAGTGTGTCAATCTCGAGTCATCATAATTACCTTAATAATTAATAACTTCATGACAACGAAGGATGTGCCTTTATGAGAGTCATGTAATATTATCATTACACTTTTTGTTTTGGAGTGGGATCGGATACCCATCAGAGAAGTTCTAGGTAATATAATGTAATTTGAAATCTGTATATAAGAGTATCTTTGTATATCAATAATGTTTAATATTGATTGATTAGAAATCTCGATGACGTTATATCTTTATTATTAGTTCTAAGTTATAATTACTCTAGAATTTTAACTTTAATATATATTAGCATTGTCTAAAACTTTTAATATTGTATTAGCTTTATATTTTAACTATGATTATATGTTAATTTATAATATGAATCTAATATTATAATTTAATTTTTGCAAATTTGATCAATATATAATAAGAAAGGGATTTTATTAAGGGTTTCGGGTTTATACAATAATTGCAGATCATACAGTCATTTCTCTATCTTAATATATATTATACATTTAGCTTGATCAATATTTAATATACTATATATTAAAATAAGGAAATGGGGGAATAATCATAATTATTATTTAAATCCAACTAATTATCACTGATTTTAAGGGTTAAAACAATTTATATTATTTATCTATAGTTTACCTGATATTAGGTATAGAAATTATTCTTTCGTTTCATCTAACTTAGTAAATTTGTATGTGTTGAATCCTTCTACTCCAAAATTTGCAAATTTATTGGCTTCAATATTTCCTTCTCTATAAATATGTTTGTAACTTATATTGTTGAAATATTTTAAGAGACCCAATACTCTTTGCAGTTTGGAATTTAAGCACGAGTTTGGAGTTGAGCCTGTTCTTATGGCATTAATAATGATTTGGGAGTCCCCTTCTATTTCAAGATTGTTTATTCCAAGAGTTCTTCATATGACAAGTCCTTCATATAGGGTTTCTAATTCATAAATATTATTAGTGACATTTCCAATAGCTTTTTCAATGCTACCACATATTACCTTGTTCCAGTTGTCGATAATACAGCCAATGTTATCCTTCCCTAGGTTACCCTAGGAAGCCCCATCAAAATTTAATTTGTACCAAATATGTTGAGGGGGACACCATTTATAATTATTTATGGCAGTTAATGATTCCTTTCCCCCATTACGGTAGTGTGGGGGGATGTTAAGATTATACCATCCATTCCTAATCTCATTATCCCATTGTGAGAAAATATTTTTGAAGATTTTATCTGTCTAAGCCTATTATTTGTTACTTCCAAAATAATTTCTTCAACCTTATTTAACATGTCATTTGTCTCTAATTTTTTTATCTTGGAATAGTTTATGATTACGTTCCTTCCAAATTTCCCAGATCAAGATAGACGGGGAAATTTTACCTAGGGGATGAAAGGTGTTATTTTTAAATGGAATTGGCCAACTTTTAAATAGATCAAATAAGTTACTTAGAAGGGGTATTTGGTAATGTAATTTCTTGAGTAACCAGAAACAACACTTTTGAGAAAATGGGCAGTTTAAAAAGATGTGATCCATAGTTTCTTCATGAGATTCACATAAAAAACATCTAAAGGGTCCTTCAAAACCTAGTTTTTTTAACCATTCAGTTGTGAGAATACATTTTTGGAGATCCACCCATGTAAACATTCCTACTTTAGGTAAGCATATATTATCCCAACATAAATGAAGCGGTAATTTTGTACTATTCCTTTTTTTTACTAGAGATTGATATCCTTCTTTCACCTTATAGGATCCAGTTTTGGAACCCAACCAAACCAATGAGTCTTCTAATTTTGGGGATTAATGGTTTTGGAAGACAATATAGAGGATAATTCTAACTGTTCATCATTTGAAAGAGGGGTGCTATCCAAATATTCCCATTGTCATTTTAGACTCGAATCTCCCTCAGGGAATCCCACATAGTTATTTAAGGTTTCCCCCCATAAATTTGGAGAGTGGTCTTAATATTAGGGCATATAGTTTCAGATAAAGGGGAATATCCTCCCCAAGCATCCTCCTAGAAAAGAGCTTTATCCTCTAATCCTATATCCCAAGAAATTTTTTCTGTTATAATGTTTTTGCATTCTGCATAAAGTTCCACACTCTCGATCCCTTTGGGGGATTAATGGTTCTGATAATATTAATATTATCATTTGGGTCGAGATACTTATTGAAAAGGATTTTGGCTCATTTTTTGTTTGGGTTTTGGTACATTTTCCAAACTAATTTTACCCCCATAGCCTGGTTTTTCCATTTAAGTCTTTTGATTCCTAAACCACCATTTTTGATGAGTTTATAAATTTTGTCCCAGCTAATTAAAGCCATTTTTTTATTATTAGAAACTCCTTGCCAAAAGAAAATTTTCATTTTCTTCTCAATATATGATTTGGCTTTTGTAGATAATGGAACACATGACATTTTATACTAGGGGTAGGGCTGAGGATGACTTTAATCATAGTTATTCTTCCAATATTGGAAAGCCATTTGCCTTTCCAATTATCTATCTTTTGATCGAATTTGTTGAGAATAGGTTCCCATGCTTTTGAAGATTTGTTGTCCTTATCAATGGGAATACCTAAATATTTACATGGAAAGGCACCTTTCTTATATCCTAAGATATTGCATATGTTTGCCTCTATTGTTGGGTCAGTGTTTATAAATAAAATCTTAGACTTATCTCAATTGACTTGTTGACCTGATGATTTCGTATATAATTGGAGGATTTCTTTATGATTTAAAGATTCATTTTGTATGGATTAAACTGGTAAAATGGTATCATTTGCAAATTGTTGATGGGTGATGTTTAGAATGCCCTTGATAACCTTAACCCCACTAACTGTATTCCTTAAATGATAATTCTTTATCATCCTGCCATATGCCTCTATCATTATGACAAAAATAAAAGGGGGGATAGGATCCCCTTATCTTAAACCTCTTGAGATATCAAAAAATCCTTCTGGGGATCCATTAACAAGAACATAAATTTTTGGTATTGATATGAAGTTAAAGATTAGATTAATCCATCTTTTTGAAAAAACAAATGCCTCAAGACATTTATAGAAGAACCACCAATCAACCTTATCATATGCTTTTTGAATATCTAACTTGATAAGTATTGTAGGTTTTTTGTTTTTTTGAACTGAGTGAATGAGTTCTTGAATGATAATAATACCATAAAAATAGATCTGTCAGGAACAAAACTAGTTTGTTCTACTGAAATAATGTTGGTTGGAATATTTTTAATCTATTTACCATTGCTTTAGACATGATTTTATATAGTGTATTGCATAAAGCTATGGGTCTAAAGTCACTAAAAGTCTCAGTTTAAGTTTTTTAGGGATCAGGGTTAAAAAGGTATTATTAATTTCTTTAAGAATGTTGCCAAATTTCCTAGTTTTATCGATGGCTTCCCACAGATCCATACCTAGGAAATTCCAAAATTTTATAAAGAAGCTTGGAGGAAACCCATCTAGACCAGAAGCCTTATTTGGCTTCATTTGAAATAATTTTGTTCTAATTTCTTCCTTGGAAAAGGCTTGATTTAACATCGTATTATCCTCAGGAGTAACAACTGTTGGAATAACTTAGGAAAGTTATAAACTAAGAGAGGAGGGGTGAATCAGTACCCTTAAAACTTTTAATCATACAAAATGATCAATTACCAAGTTGAATAGTTTATATAATATGAACATTAAGTAAATAACTCAAATCATAAAATTTGTAACACGTAACACAAAGATTTTGGTCACGCAGAAATCCTTTGTTAGAGGAAAAACCTGTGGTGGGGATGACACCCACAATCCTTCACTACTACAGTATAAAGGTTGCTCGATTAGAGCTACAATGTTAGCTACTTCTTGTAGTTTATCTTGTTAGGATTATGATACTCGGTTAAGAGTACAAAAGACTTATTCAGTCTACCTTGTTAAAGGATTTGACAATCTCTAATCTAAGAGATGTACCTAGTTAGAGGATTTACAAAATATAAAGACCTGTTAGGTCCTACCCACAAATGGTATTTGTACTTCTTTGAATACAATAAAATTTAGTACAAAAATGTATGATAATAATGCATCATTCAAATGTTGTCTAGACTCATTATGCTCAATAACTTTGTTACCTCATTCTACACTCGGTACCTTAGTATTATAAGATCTTCTTATGTCTCCTTCACTTTTATTTGCAACAACTTCATCAACTTCAGCTTCAGTAACAACAATAGAAACAACTTCCTCACTCTTTCAATCTGATCTCTTATACTATTTCCAGGCGATTAACTATGACTTAGGCGGTTAACCAGATCTAGGGCATCAACATTCAATGGTAGAGATTAAGTGGTTAAACTTTGGTTACATCTCTAATGTCTTGTGTCTTCTAAACCTTCATTGGTGGATCTTCCTTGTGATCATGTTCATTCATGTGTTTGGAATCCCAATAATTCAAAGAACGCTTGCCTTGAATTATGTGCAACACTTCCTGCTTGGTGTCCAGATTCATTGTATCTAAATTCAATAGAAATGTCAGCTCTGGAATACTCGGTAACATACTTGTGCTTACTCGATAACTCTAAACTATCTTATCGGTGCTTATGAGTGCTTGGTAACTATCTTTGCATGACTCGGTAAGTGTAGCTCGCTCGGTGCTCGGTGGATGTCTCGATTGCCTTTACCGACTGTGTCTCCTGTATTATGCTTACTTACACACTTTGGTTACATTCACCGATACGACTTTGCATAAAAATAATGACAAAAAAATCACTTTAGGAGTAACAATCTCGTCCTTTGACATTAGTCTGGCATTTTGTAAAAAACTTCAAAGTCATCAAAATTTTCAAAACTTCAAAAGACTTATGACTCCCCCTTTGATAATTCTCCTAAAAAATTTACTATTTATTGTATGCATCCTAAAATGGTCGCCTAGACTATGGGCCCCCATTCTTCAAATTTATGAAATGACAAAATCAATTTATCAAATTCCTGAATCAATGCTTTGCAACATTTTCAATTCAAATCAATTTCCTTGGTCAAATCGTAACTAATTCAATTATTTCAATATTTCTTAAGGTTTGATCATTTCATCAATAATCTTATTTAATTAAAAGAAAACATATTTTTTAATTAAATGAAATAATCTTATTTAATTAAAATAAATCTTTTAATTAAATGATCTTATCTTATTCAATTAAAATCTCTCTTTTTAAATAATATTATCTTATTTAATTAAAATCTCTATTTTAATTAAATGAAATAATATTATTTAATTGAAAGAAAATCCTTCTTTAATTAAATAAATAAAATCCCCACTTAAAGCTCTCTTTTTGATGAATAAGGAAATAAATCAAATAAAAAATAAATAAAACTCTTTTTCTCCACACATATTCCTAAGTGGTGGGCTTTTTCCTCTTGCCTTTTTAGGGATTCATCCCACATTTCTCTTTAGGATGCTTTCTTCTCCACACTTTCCTTTATAAGGAGCCCTCTCCTTCTCATTTTAGGAATCGGGAATCAGAGATATAGAATTTGTATGCTATTGTTATGCTACAAGTTTGGAGAGCGATTTTGGAGGATAATTTGAGCACTTGAGCTTGGATATTGCAACTTCTCTCTTCTTGTCTTCTTCTTTCATGCCCCATGGCAATCCATTTAGATTAATTTTGCACTTGCATATTAGATTAGATTCATGTTTCCTTTCATAGATTAATCTTGCATTTGTAGTTCCTTTCCTAGAATAATCATGCATTGTTATCATATAGATTAATTTCCTTTCTTGCATTGTTATCATATAGAATAGCTTTCATTTTCATGCATACTTGATGATCATGGAGACTAGCATTCTTGCTTTTCCTCTTTCAATCTCTCATTTTATGGTATACTTGCATGGGCACAAACTAGGTCAATCTGAGGGCCTTCATTACAAACCCTTGCACTCCATGAATAGAGAGCTATGAGTCACCATTCGAAACCTCATTCTTGAGCAATCTTGGATATAATGACTCATAGAAGTGTGACACATTTTTAGCACACATTTTTGGTGCCCACCGTGGGGCAGAACATCTATTTCTATCATCACATTCAAAAATTCCTTCTATCTTCTATCTATTATTCTCTCAACATCTTTAAAGCTCTCATTTTGAGCCAAATCTGACCCCACCATCGCGTTCGGATCATCGTTTCAGTTGAAAATGACTATAAACTTGCCCATATTTGACGAAAGTCAAATCTGTGGCAAATATTTTTTTCCAAACAAACTTGCACGGAAATCAAGGCAGATTTTGAATCATCTTTGCACGTAGCCCAAGGCAGATTTTCAAAAAAACTAAAAAAAAAAATCAAATTTTTTTACTATGTTAAATTTGACGGCCATATGACCGTCAAAATTTGGGCCTTCTGTGATGGCCCCCAGTCTGTCAATTTCAATGTTGTAGTCTGCTAACGTCAACAAGTTTTGAAAAGTCTTTGCCTTCACCATTGGAGTTTTTGAAATTGCAGTCTAACTTCAAACGATCGTATCTTGCTCATTTTAGGTCCAAATTGAGTGCAATGTTTTTTTATTTTGGATAGAATTGTCTGAAGATTTCTGGGTTGTTCTTATTTTCTGGATTTGAGTCATAGATGTATCAGAAATTGCAGATTTTCATCACTATACCTGTCTAATCCTCTGTTTTGTAGCTTCTGAAGCCTCGTATGGGCTCATACGATAACATTTTTTAGTGCAATTTTTTTTTGAAGTGTGATTTTTCATCTACTTTCTTAATATGCAATCAGATTTCTAATTTTCTAATTTTTCTAACGCTGACCAATCTTTGGCTTTGTTGTTCTTAATGATTATCTTTGATTACAACCTAACACTGGTTTGTAGGACATTGAAAAAGAAGACTAAAAACACAGACTACTAACAAATTGTCTTGCAGGTTGCCTTGATCGATAGCATGCTAAACTTTGTGCTTGCATTTCATTTTGTTTTATTACAATAGGAACCCACATGCAAGACTTCTATGATGAACTTCTATTTTGGTATTTTAGGAATGACAATAATGTTAGGAAACTATGCTCTCGCCCTTTTGGGATGATTAGAAATCCAGAAACATTATTGTCATTTTCTTATGTGTTTGAAGTGTCTTTTAGATTGTAATCCTAAGAATTA